>VXBR01008109.1:7036-31085 GCA_013400215.1 Cisticola juncidis
GTTCCCTTTTCCCAGCCCTGGAATGTTGAGCACAGAGGTGCTGGGGAGAGCTGGCTCCTGTCACAAATCTCTTTCCCAAGGTCATGGAATTGTCCTGGGAGAGCAGCACCAGCTCTTGGAGCCTTTCCCTTCAAAACTTCCCAAAACCGAATTCCCTGGGATTGATTTCTTCATGTGTTACAATTCACTGCTTTTTCCCCCTGATATATAAAGATTTACAGGGAATTTGGGATTCAAGGTAGGATTTCTCACAAATCCTGAGCTGTGGGACTCGGTTCCACATGGGAGAGGAGAAGGATTTAATTAATGAGGAGACAAAGCCACTTATTCCCTTTCTCACATAATTCCCATATTTCCTGCATTTTGAGGATCCAGAGATATTTATTCGGTTGGGAATGTTCCCCTGGAGAGGAGAAGGCTCCAGGGAGAGCTCAGAGCCCCTGCCAGGGCCTGGAGGGGCTCCAGGAGAGCTGGAGAGGGACTGGGGACAAGGGCTGGAGGGACAGGACACAGGGAATGGCTCCCAGTGCCAGAGGGCAGGGATGGGTGGGAGATTGGGAATTGGGAATTCCTGGCTGGGCTGGGATTCCCAGAGCAGCTGTGGCTGCCCCTGGATCCCTGGAATGTCCCAGGCCAGGATGGATCACCCTGGGACAGTGGGAGGTGTCCCTGCCATGGGATGGGATTTAAGGTCTGTCCTTATCCAAACCATCCCAGGATTCTGGGATTTTATGATTGTCTGCTCCAAATTCCCACTAAAAAGAGATCCTGCAAAGCTCCTCTTCTTTTTCCAAAGGCAATGCCCTTTCCCGAAGGACAATTCCTGAAGGACAAATCTCTTCCCCAAAGGACAATTCCCAAAGCACAATTCTCAAAGGACAATCCTTTTTCCCACAGGACAATTCCCAAAGGAAAATTCCCAAAGGACAATCCCTTTCCCCAAAAGACAGTTCCTAAATGACAATCCTTTTCCCCAAAGGATAATTCCCAAAGGACAATCCTTTTCCCCTAAGGACAATTCCCATAGGATAAACCTCTTTCCCAAAGGACAAACCTCTTTCCCAAAGGACAATTCCCATAGGACAATCCTTTTCCCCAAAGGGCAATTCCCAAAGGACAAACCTCTTTCCCAAAGGAAAACCCTTTTCCCCAAAGGACAGTTCCTAAAGAACAATTCCCAAAGGACAATCTTTTTTCCCAAAGGACAGTTCCCAAAGGACAATTCCTAAAGGACAATTCCTAAAGGACAATCCTTTTCCCCAAAGAACAGTTCCCAAAGGACAAACCTCTTTCCCAAAGGACAATTCCCAAAGGACAATGTCTCCCAAAGAACTCCTCCTGTGCCTCCCAGCGTTTATCCCTCACGGGACATTCCCTTTGGGGCACAAACCCCATTCCCAGCTGATTTTTGAGGATTCCCATTCCCACCATCCAGCTCCTCCCACATCCCCAATTTTCCTACTTTCACCGACGCCGGGTTGAACTCCACTTCTTTCTTGGGCTCCGGCTCCGCGGGTTTAGGCGCTGGCTTGGGCTCCTCCTTCTTAGGCTCAGCCTTCTTAGGCTCGGGCTTCTTGGGAGCCATGGCAGATCCGGGAAGGAGCGAAGGAGAGGGTGGGAAAGGCAGGAAAGAGGAGCTGCTGCTGCTGCTGCGGGAGGATCCCGGGGCTGGGATGGGTCTTTATCCCCTCTGGAAGTGGCACCTTGTCCCTCCCCGTGCCCCGCTCGGGATGGGGCACGGCTATAAAAGGACAAGAGCAGCCCCGGCTATTTTGGATCCAGCCTTGGATCCTGCCCCTGGATCCGGCATTGTTCCCAATTAACACTTCCACGGAAAAGAGATTTCGGGGAGTTTTAGGCCCAGCCTGGCGCCGGCTCAAACATTTTTGCCATTCAAGGGGTTACGATCCAGGTGGGTTTGATCCTTGCCAGAACCATCCCGAGTGACATTCCCATCTCCTGAGTGACATTCCCAGCTCCCCAGTGACATTCCCAGCTCGATTTTCCAGGCTGGATGCCCCCCCCTGCTCCCACCCCAGCCTTTGTCATGCAAAGATAAGCCCAGGTTTATATTTAGAGCCGAGGATGCGGCTTTAGGGAAGCTCAAGCATCCACACCGTGTCAGCTGGCACGGGCAGCATTCCTGCCTCGGATCACACGCTGCCCTTCTCCCGGGAAAAGGGCCCAAAAAAACCCGGGATTGCTTTGAGGGAAATGCACCAGGAGCAGGGAAACCACGGGGGAAGGGCAGCGCTGGAACAGCATCCTCAGGGACCGGGATTTTCCAGGCCTTTTTAGGGTCTGGAATGCCAAATTCCTGCCCCAAGGGCTGAGATAAGAGCGGCCACTTGAAGCTTTCCTCATCCCAGCCCGGCTCGGATTGGATAATGCTTCCCCTCAAGGCAAAAAGCAGGGAATAATTCCCAGGTTTATGGCGTTTTTCCAGGATATTTCCCATTTCCAGGTGATTTTTGTGTACCAGGAGGAGCCTTTGATGCAGCGGCACTCGCGCATTCCTTGGATTATTTTTATTTTCCCAAAAACCTGGAAGAAAGCAGCCACCCATGGAATTGTGACCTGTTTGTGGGGGATCCAGGTCAGAATTCCAATAAATATCAGCGGAATCATAAATCCCTTGGAGTTCCTTTTGATGTCATCCTGGGTATCCACAATCCCAATCCCTTTAATTTGCTTTTCCCGGCTCTGCTGCCGGCTGGATCCCGGCTCTTCCCGGATTTCCTTCAGACGGCAAAGCAATCATTCTGATTCCAGCCCAGCTCAATTTGAAATAATTCAATAATTTTAATTCCAGCCCAGTTTAATCTGAACCAATTCAATCATTTTAATTCCAGCCCAGCGGAAAGTTTTTCCCGCAGGTTTCTCTTTCCCATTTTCCCGTTTTCTGTCCCGCCAGGAATTAGGAGAGGAAAATTTCTGGGGATTCTGCTGAGCAGAGGGGATCCCTGCAAACTCTGCACATCCCTGGGAAGGATCAGAACCATGGGATCACCGAATCCATGGAATGATTTGGGATGGAAGGGAGATTGTTTATCCCACACTTCCCCTTGGAGCAGTGGGATATTCCAGCCTGGCCTGGAAAACTCCCAGGGATTGGGGAAAACAGAAATAGCAGGAATCATTCCTGGCTTTTCACGCCCTGGAAAAGTTTTCCCTCTTTGATTCCTGCATTGGAATGAGAGAATTGGGGGAGCTTTTCGAGATCCCGAGAAATGCCAGGGATTTATTTCACCGTGGTCACTGTGAACTCCTCAATCCGCATTTCTGGAATCGGCACAGATCCAGGGAATTTTGGGGTTCTGCTCATTCAGAGCAGCAAAATTCCGGTGAAAATTAATTTGGGATCTGGGATCAGCTGCAGCCAGGGGGGCAGGTTTTACACATTTAAAAAACTCAGGCTGCATTCCCAAATGGAAAACAGCCCTGGAAAATATCGGGTCATTAGGATGCCAGCAGGATCTCAGCAGCAGCTCAGGATCGTCACCTCCACCTCTGCCAGATAAGGAGAGCCCAGAAAAAAAAGGGAAAGACAGATTTCCCTTCTCTCCCAAATCCCAAAAATCAGATTTCCCTTCTCTCCTAAATCCTACAAATCAGATTTTTTTCTCTTCAAATCCCAGAAATTAGATTTCCCTTCTTTCCTAAATCCCAAAAATCAAATTTCTCTTCTCTCCCAAATTCCACAAATCAGATTCCCCTCTCTCCCAAATCCCAAAATTCAGATTTTACTTCTCTCCCAAATCCCACAAATCAGCCACACTTGAGAGGCTGAGGGAGCTGGAATTTTGGAAATTTTTTTCCCCTTCAGCTTTTTCCCCACTAAAAAGAAATAATAGGAAAGATGGTCTTGGGGGAAAAAAAAAAAAAGCTGGAAATCACCTCAGTTGAATTTTCAGGCAAAATTCTGGATTATCCAGGATTTTCTTCATAATATTTTTATATATTTATGGCAAAGAATATTCAGGAAAGATCCTCTGCACTTCCGTCAGCATCAAAAAGTTCTCGTATCCTGACATTTTATGGGAATCACTTCTTCTGGGATTGGAAAATTCTGGGATAAAAATCCCAGTTGAATCCTTTGGGATTTGATTCTATTTCCCATTCTGTCTGCTCCTGTTCTAAAGCCGAGGCTGTAATTCCATGGATTCATGGGGAGTTGGCTGGGGAGGATCTGTGGATGATCAAAACCCCTGAGCAGATCAGGCGGATTTCCCAGGAAGCAGTCGGAGGGAGGATTGGGAAAGGCGGGATTTGAGAATAAACCCTTCCCTGGAATCCCCGGCACAGATTCCCAGAGAAGCTGTGGCTGCCCCTGGATTCCTGGAAAAGTCCAAGGAAAGGCTGGACAGAGCTTGGAGCCCACGGATCAGAAATGGCCTGGTGGTCCTTTCCAAGTCAAACCATTCCAGGATTCCAAGATTTCTTTTGGAATTCCAATATTCCAAAATTCATCCTTAATTTATTTCCAAAACCCAAACCAGGAAAGCACCAGATGGATTTTTAATCCCTGCAGGCACCAAATCCCTGTTTGCACAAATTCCATGGATTCAGGATATTCCAGTGTCCTGCAAATTCTTCTGCCAACGATCTTTTCCTAAATCCCTCATCACCTCTTCCAGGAAGATCCCTGGAATCCCAGCAGATCCAAAAAAAACCCAAATCCTCCCAAAAAAACCTTTTCCTTCAAATGGATTTGGGGCAGCAGGTGCAGATTTCTCCTCAACAATTCTGTGCCAAGAAGTTATTCCAGAATCCCACGGGAGAAGCTGGGATAGCTGGGAATTGTCTGAAATTCCCTGGATCCTCGGGGTGGGATAAATTTCTCCAGCACTCAGCAACACATTTCCCACAAAACCCCAAAAATAAACCCAAAAAACAACTGGATCTGAGGCCCAGAAAAAAAATTAGGATTGAAGTGAAAACAACACATTCCAGCCCAAATCCAGATCCCTGGAATTCGGGAATGCTGCCACAGAGCCTCATGATCCCTGATAAATCTGGCTGTCCTTCGGGATGGAATGTTGTTCTGGGATTTCTGTCTGGGATGGAATGCTGGAATGTCTGCTGGAATCGGGGAACAGCCCGGGTTGGAAGGGACCTCCAAAAATCCAGAGCCACATTCCATGGAAAAAGGGACCTGGATGAGGTTATCTCTCACTTTTCCCGCCTTTTCCTGCATTTTTCTGCCCTCCCCCTCAGGCAAAGGAGACTGGAGAGGGAATGAGAACCCCATTTTTCCAAGGAAAACGAAGGCCTGGGAGAAGCTCCCAGTTCCCATGGAATGTTGTTCCCATGGGCCATCAAAACTCAATTATTTGGGATGAAAATGGATCCATTTCCAGATGTTCTGTTTCTCCCCCTCTGGAATGTTTGGGGATTTCTGCTCCAAATAAAAAACCTGATCGATCCGGGATTTTCAACATCCAATCCTCACTCCCAAAAAGTCCCTGGAAGCTCTCCAGGCATCCTTGAACGAGAGCTCGACACGTCAGAGACGTTCCCATTCCAAAAAATTGTTGTGCAACTTTTCCCGCTGAGGAATTCTGCCCTTGGAATTGGGAGATGGCCACAGCTTGAGGCCTTCCCCAGGGAGCGTAAAAAAAGAATTTTCAGATGATTTGTGACCCAAAATGAGGAATTTTTCTGGGCTTCTCCAGGCCCAGATGTTCCTGACAGATGTTGGAGGAGGAGAAGCAGCTCCAAACCACATCTGCTCCTCACCCTTCAGCGAACCCAGCCGAAAACAGAAATTCCAGGGCTTTCCAAAAGACTTTGGCATTGTCCAGGATAATGACGGAAGAAAAACTCAAAGCAGTTTAAAAATAAAAGGAAAATGATTTAAAAAAATAGAAAGCCAGATGGGGAGTTTGGAAGAAATTTCAGTTTCTCTCTCAATTTTTTGCCAGCTCTTCCCAGTTTTTCCATCCCTGCCTCAACACCAGGGTGGTTAAAACAGGATGGGCAGGGGAGGGAGAAGGGAAGTGTTGGATCCACGTGGGAAAAGGGATGAGGTGGGACCAGGAGAGGGGTTGACCCCCTGAGAAGCTGCTGGGAGGCACAAAAATAAAGGGGAAAACGGGAATTTCCACCTGGCTGAAAATTCCTGCTCCTGAATTCCGCGGGGGATTGACCCACGTTACCCCTGCTTCCCACAGGAATTTCAGCTCCCCAAAAAATCCAATTCCTGCCTTTGGCTCAACTTTTCAGCTGCTCTGAATCAGCCACTTCCAGGGAAAAGCGTGGATTTTTCCCAGCTGTGGATGAGGAGCAGGGTGGGAAATGGTCTGGAGCAATCCAATCCATCCCTTCCTTCCCCAGTCCTGGGATCGGGACAACACCTCCATGGGACAAGAAAAGAAGGATCAAAAATGAGACTCCAAAGCGGCTTTTCCATGGAAAACGTGACATCGGAGGTACCAGGCAGCAAAATCCAAGGAAAAACGAGCTCTCCCTCAGGAAGCAGGGTGGGATTCCATGGAAAATGAGTTTCTGATGGACCATGGGATGTGGAGGCTCCGCGGGATGAGGAATGGAAGTGAACTGGTCTGGGCATTCCATCGTGGCAAAGTCAGCAAAAATTTCCAAAAGCCTGGAAAAACAAAAAAATCAACAGGATCCTCCAGGGGTTTGGGAAAAGACAAAGTGGATTAATTAATAATTAAAAGGATTGATTAGCAATTATTTCTCCAGACTTCCTGATGATCTATCTCTGTTAATTATGGACTTTTATTCTCTTTGGAGAATTTTCCAGGTACTCCTCCCAATTTTTCTCAGAGATATTTAAAATCCCACCCATATCCATAAACACGGATCCCTTTGCAGAGGTGATCCCGGGAATCTGAACCCGGCCATTCCTTTTTTATGGTGATTGGAATCCCCGAGGTTGCAGCAGGAACCACAATTCCAGCTTTTATCACAATTACACACCGGGAGGAAAAGGGAATTTTAAAATTCTGGGGGAAAGAAGAAAAGAAAGGAATAAAACATCAAGGTGAGGTCGAAATATAAGTGGGAAGAGAAGGAAAAGGAAGTGGGAAAAACTTCCACGGGAATGTTTTGGAAGGAAATTTCCTTTTTTTCCTTGGTGCTGATGCTCCCCCTTTAACACGGAGAGGGGAGATCCAAAGGGAACGCGGAGCCTTTTTTTGGGATGCCACAGGTGGAACATCGATGTCACTTCCCAAAATACCCTCCTGCCTTTTCCACGGAGCGGAATTCGGGCTCTGCCTGTGCCGCTGCCCCCTCCGCTCCCTGTGGGGCTGTAACCCAATCCGAGCCACCGGCCCGGGAACAATGGACACGCAGGAACTCCGGGAATGTCCCGGGGCTGAAATCCTGGGAATGCTCCGCCCGGCTTGGCTGGGGGAGCCTGGGAGGGGGAGAAGAGCCGAGTTCTGGGGCAGGACTGGGGATCACGGGGAGCATCCCAAGGTGCCCCCGGATCCGTCTGGGCTGTGAGCAGGGAATGTGATCCCGTGAACGGGAATTCACACCAGGATTCACCCCGGGCTGGACTTCAAGTTAATTTTCTTTCCCTGCCTCAGTTCCCAACTTATCCTTTCATTCCTGTTCTTTCCTCAGTTCTGAAGGATTTTGGGATCTTTTTAAATAAGGCATTCACCAAACACGGCATTTTAGTCTTGACATCCAAATAAAATTCCATTCTCCTTCAAAATCCACCCTTTCCCAATTTTTAAATATATTTTCCCCACTCTTTCCATTTCCTTCCAGGGGAGATTTCCCCCATCCCGACTCCAGGAGCTGGAACAAGGTTTGGATGCATTTCCAAGGACCAAGAACTGCGTGAGCTCTGTGACAGCTCAGCTGATTCACCTTGAACATCCATGGAATTCAATTTGGGAAATTTAGGGGTTTGTGGGAGCTGGAAAGCCGCTTGTCATGAGCCAGCCCCGTTTGATCCGAGGGATGAAGCAGCATTCCTGTGAGGAAAGGCTGGGAAAACTGGGAATGTCCAGCGTGGAGAGGAGAAGGCTCCAGGGAGAGCTCAGAGCCCCTGGCAGGGCCTGAAGGGGCTCCAGGAGAGCTGGAGAGGGACTGGGGAAAAGGGATGGAGGNCCCAAACCATTCTGGAATTCTCTGAGTCCGTTCTCAACCTGCATTTTCCCCCAGGGAAGGCAGCGAGGATCACTGAGCTCTCCAGGGATCATTTTCCTTTCCATTTTCCTTTTCCTTCTGCCCAAGGACAGCAGGGATGGATGGATGGAGGGATGGATGGATGGATGGATGGATGGATGGAGGGATGGATGGAGGGATGGAGGGATGGATGGAGGGATGGATGGATGGATGGAGGGATGGAGGGATGGAGGGATGGAGGGATGGAGGGATGGAGGGATGGATGGAGGGATGGATGGAGGGAGGGATGGATGGATGGAGGGATGGATGGATGGAGGGATGGATGGAGGGAGGGATGGATGGATGGATAGAGGGATGGATGGATGGAAGGATGGATGGATGGAGGGATGGAGGGAGGGATGGATGGATGGAGGGATGGATAGAGGGATGGATGGATGGAAGGATGGATGGATGGACACCCATCACACAGAGAACACAGCTCCAGACTCTTCCCTCATCCCACAATCCTCACTGTTTTTCCCAGAGGGATGGAGTTTGCTGATTTACCTGGAATCAGTGATCCCTGGGGCTCTTTTCCAATGGATCCTGCCCCTCTGGCTTTTCCAAGGAAACTGGAATGCTGTCAGAGCATGGATGGCTGGGAAGGAGCATCAGAGCTTCTCTGGAAAACTGTGCCAGGGCTCCACCACCCTTGGAGAAAGGAATTCCTTCCCAACATCCATCCAAACCCACTCCAGTTTAAAGCCATTCCCACTTATCCCATCACTACCTATCCCTATGAAAATTCCCTCTCTGTGGCTCAAACCACAAAAAGAAGCTCCATTCCCAGCGGTTGTGAGAAGAGCTTGACCTGCCCTTCACCTTCCTGCTGGAAAGTTTGGGAAAACCCCATGTTACGATGAATCCCTGGAATCTGTGCTGGAAAACCGGGGCCTGCTGGAAAGCTTTAAGTGAGTTTACATAAACTGCTGTCAGAAAAGCAGGCGTGTCCTTATTCCTGCCTTGGGATTGGACAGCCACTCGGGATGTTCAAATTCCCACTGGGAATCAGAGCTAATCCCACCTCTCATTCCCACAGCTGCAAAAATTTGGGGTTTTTCTCTCCAGTCACAGCCCTACAACAAATAAATCCCCACAGCTCCATGGCCCCAGGTCAGTTTTTTGGGATTTCAGCCCCTTCCACTGATTTTTCTTTTTCCTTTTTCCTTTTTCCTTTTTCCTTTTTCCTTTTTCCTTTTTCCTTTTTCCTTTTTCCTTTTTCCTTTTTCCTTTTTCCTTTTTCCTTTTTCCTTTTTCCTTTTTCCTTTTTCCTTTTTCCTTTTTCCCTTTTCCTTTTTCCTTTCTCTTTTTCCACCCTTTTTTCCTTGTTCCCATTACCTGATCCAAACACATCCCATTGCTGCTTGGTTAGAAATTCCTTGGAGCCCCACGGATGAAACAGAAGGGAAAAAAACCCCAAAAACCAAAGGGCATCAAACCCTAAAATATGTAGTCATGGCCAGTGACAGAGCTCTGCCTTTCCAGCCGGGATTTGGGATAGCTCCACGTTTCCCTGTGATCCCACAGCTCAGCCCTTGTATCCCGTTGCTCAAACAGCTGGAAAATATCCCTGGGAATTGAGAGGAAGCCACCACATCCCAGGAATTCCTTCCCAGCCTTGTTCTCGAGGATAAAAGCACATCCAGCTGTTCCTATTCCCAGTTTGAAGTTCATATTCCCACATCCCAGATGGGAAAATGTTGGCATTCCCTACTCCAGGCAAAGCCATTCCATTCCCTGGTAAAGGCCTGGGTTGTTATTCCATAGGATATTCCTGGGAAAATAAATAAAATCCATTCTTTCAGCTTGGGCTGGGATAGCCCAGAGCAGGGAGAAACGCATGGAATTGCAGGTGGAATTCCAGCTGTGCCGGGCATTTTTCACCCCTGGCAGAAATCCACGGCTGTAACACGATCCCAGCGGCCGGGGAATGTTTGCAAACAGAAATTTCCCGGGATTCCTCTTTTCCATGCCAGGAGAGCCCTTAGGAGAGCAGGAATTCCCCGGAATCCAAGGGAAGGGAATCCCAGGGGATGGAAAGTGGAGGGGTGGGATGGGAAGCAGCTTGAGCTGGGCGATATCCCCACCTATTCCCTCAATAAAACGGGAGAAAAATTAACTTCCACAGGGTTTATCCTGTTTTTCCCAGGGTGTTTCCTGCCCTCCTTTTTCCTCGATGTTGTTTTAGTGGATTTTGGGAATGCAGCTCTGCTGGGAGCCCCTGGATCCCGGGGAGTGTTTATTCCAGGCAGTTAACTCCCATAAATTCACATAAACTCCCAGTTATTCCCACTGCTGGCAGCCTGGCCCTGCCTAGGAAAGCTCAGCAGCTCCTTCCAAGAGGGGAAAATCCAGGGATGGAAAAGTCTAGGCAGCTCCAGCAGGGCCAGGAGGAAATTCCCGGGCCTGATGTGATACCAGGGGGATGCAGGAATGAGTGAGAATTCCTGGATTGTCCAGTTTGTTGTGGAATCAGGGAATGGTTCGGTTTGGAAGGTCCAAAGTCAACTGGTTCCAACCACGGGGTAGGAAAACAGGGACACCTCCCACTGTCCCAGGCTGCTCCATCCTGCCCTTGGACATTCCAGGGATCCAGGGGCAGCCACAGCTGCTCTGGGAATTCCATCCCAGCCCCTCCCCACCCTCCCAGCCAGGAATCCCTTCCCAATCTCCCACCCAGCCCTGCCCTCTGGCAGGCCCTGGCAGGGGCTCTGAGCTCTCCCTGGAGCCTTCTCCTCTCCAGGGGAACATTCCCAGCTCTCCCAGAGCAGAGGGGCTCCATCCCTTGGATCATCTCCATGTCTCTCTCAGATCCACAGAATTCCAGCCACAGGTTATGCAAAGTTATGAAGGCCAAGGTTGATCCAGCCTTAAAACGCGGCTTTAACAGGGGCTGGCAGCTGTGGAGGCTTAAAAATATCCTGGGAACGGCCTCGGGATCCTCTTACAGCTCCTGGGATGCAGGAATGACCCGGGCAGGGCGTGTGGGCGGGAAAAGCCAGAGGGGAAAAAACCCGGGAGATGTTAATTCCTTAATGAGCTGTTTACAAGGGATCGCAAATCCCCAGCTCGGGATTAACGGCTCCTCTGGCCAGGCCCGGCTTTCAAGGAACAGAGCTCAGCCCATGGATGGCATTCCCGGGGATCGGCTCCTGATGATCACCAGATTCGGGATGAAGCCCCTGGGATGGGAAATGGGAGTGTGGAATGGAGGGATCAGCCCCTGCTCTTCCATAAATTCCCCCATCTTCCCTTCCCTAAATTCCCCCATCTTCCGTTCCCTGAATTCCCCACATCTTCACTTCCCTGAATTCCCCCAATCTTCTTATCCCTGAATTCCTGCCACCTTCTAATCCCTTAATCCCTCCTATCTTCTCATCCCTGAATTCCCCACATCTTCTTATCCCTGAATTCCCTTCCCTGAATTTCCTCCATCTTCCCTTCCCTGATTTTCCCCCAATCTTCCCTTACCTGAATTCCTGCCATCTTCCAATCCCTGAATTCCTGCAATCTTCTAATCCCTGAATCCCTCCTGTCTTCCCATCCCTGAATTCCCCTTTCTTATCCCTGAATCCCCCACATCTTCCCTTCCCTGAATTTCCCCCATCTTCTCTTCCCTGAATTCCTTCCAATCTTTTTATCCCTGAATTCCCTTCCCTAAATTCCCCCATCTTCCTGTTCCTGAATTCCCACATCTTCCCTTTCCTGGATTCTGCCCATCTTCTTTATCCCTGATTTTTTCCCCGTCTTTCCTTCCCTGAATTCCCCCCAATCTTCTCATCCCTGAATTCCCCCCAATCTTCTTATCCCTGAATTCCCCCATCTTCCCTTCCCTGAATTCCCATCTTCCCTTCCTTGGGATCCCTCAAACACCCACTGGAACTTTAAGGAATTTTAAATAAAATGAGCGTATTTTAACAAAACTTAGAGTAATTTTAAAATCAAACAACACTTAAGCTTAATATGAATGAATTTGGATTTATTCATATTCAATGTGAATAAAGAAAGGATTCCCTCTCTCTGGTTTTCCTGGGAAGGTGACACATTAATAAATGTCCAAAGCACCTCATTTTCCTATCTGTGGAGAAGAGGCCACTTTAATTAAACAATTTTAATTAAAAATTGGGATTCTTTTATGTTATCAGGATGAGAGAGCATGGATGGTGTTGGAATAAGAATCCAAATTCCACAAAAAAACGTGAGAAAGTGGGAAAGTTTTGTTTATTGACCATTTTTTCCATAGGAGAAAAGAGAATTCTTGGAATCAGGGCTTTCCTAGAGGGAAGAAATGGAAAAATTTTATTCAGCATAAAAGGGGGCCTCCATTGTATGGATCCAACAGGAGATGGGAAAACTGAAATTCCAGGTTCTGTTTATGAGGCACGATTGAGATCACAGGGCTGCCCTGGGGATCCTTCCACTCCTTGAGGCACCAGAAGCAGTGAGATNCAAAGGGGCAGAATTCCCTCTTTTCCTGCTTCCCAAATTTTGGGATCACCCAGGACACCTCCAGATTTTGGAGTTCTTGACCACAGGGTCCGGCCGTGTTCATCCCTCCCCCACCGGCATTCCCAGCCCTTCCCAGGGTTTTTTCNGGATACAGCTCCAAAATCCCAAATATTGGGGATGCTGGAACGCTTCCCTGGGCTGGGTATGAAGTCTGGAGATGAAAAACTGGGAGAACCTTCCCAGAAAAGCCCCAGCAGCTNCCCAATCCCTTTATCCCCCTGTTTACGCTGATCCCAGGGATTGTCCCAATGGGGTGCAGGAAAAGGATCCCTGTTAATCCCGTTCCATCACATCCCAGTTTGTCCAGACGCCATTCCCAGTTGGAGCTGGATTCTCCAGACCCTTCCCAACCCAAGGCTCTTGCACAACTCCAGCTCCTCCAGCTCTGAGGTNTCCCCAGGCTTTGGTTCACCTTTTGTCTCACAGGGATTTCCATGGAAGTTCAGAAATTCCTGTTCCTGGTTTGGGAATGTGTCCCAGAGAGACGTTTTAAAGGATGGAATTTCAAAGGAATCCTGGAATGGCTTGGGTTGGAAAAGATCTTAAAGCCCCTCCAGTGCCACCCCTGCCATGGCAGGGACACCTCCCACTGTCCCCATCCAGTCTGGCCTGGGACATTCCAGGGATCCAGGGGCAGCCNGGATCCCTGTTAATCCCGTTCCATCACATCCCAGTTTGTCCAGACGCCATTCCCAGTTGGAGCTGGATTCTCCAGACCCTTCCCAACCCAAGGCTCTTGCACAACTCCAGCTCCTCCAGCTCTGAGGTCTGATCCAAGGATTCCTTTCCTGTTCTGCTCCTCTGTGGCACGAGCAGGGAATTTCCTCTGTTCCTTTGGTTTGGTGTGAAAAACCAACATTTTGGGCATTTTTTGGTTGCCTGTCCGGGAATGTTGGTGGGAAATGAAGGCAGGCATGGATCAAACTCCTCAAACTCCTTTCCCAGAGCATGGGGTGGGAACCCAGGGAAAAGGGACTTCCTGCCACGGGGATTTATTTCCTCCCTCGGCTCTTCTGAGCCTCCAGATCCTCCATTATCAGTAGGAATTATCTCTGGGAATATTTTGCTTATCTCAAGCACATATCAAACACAGTTTATCCAGGCTAATCCCTGGAATAGCTGGGATTCCGGCTGGACGGCATTTGGGGGGCTAAATTTAGAGCAGATCAATCCTCTGCTCTGTGTCCCGGCAGCTGGAAAGACGTAAATAAAGCAGGGACATTCTTTGGAGTGACAGCTAAAAAACCCTTTACACTGTTTATTTTTATTTTTATTTTTATTTTTGTTTTTGTTTTTATTTTTATTTGTATTTGTATTCGTATTTGTATTTCTGTTTCTATTTCTATTTCTATTTCTATTTTCTTTTTTTATTTGTATTTGTATTTTCTTTTTTTATTTGTATTTTTATTTTCTTTTTTATTTGTTTTTTTTTTTTGTTNTTTTAATTTTTTAAAATTTTATTTTTATTTTAATTTTTCTAATTTTTTTTTAATTTTTATTTTTATTTTTTCTATTTTCTAATTTTTATTTTATATTTTTTAGTTTTGATTTTTAATTTTTAGTTTTAGTTTCATTATTTGTGTTTATATTTATATTTGTATTTTATAATTTTTTTTCCTTCCCATCTTTCAGCAGATCCCATTGGAAGGAGCTGATTGTTGCTCTGGGATCACATTTGAAGGTGTCTGCACGGTTCCACTGAACGTTCCCAAAATCCTGCTCAGAATTTGTGGAAAAGTGCAACATTCCCTTTCTGGGACAACAAAAAGCTGGAGCTGGAGTGGTTTTCCATGGAGAGTTGGAAATGGGGAGTTTTCCGTGGATTTCTGTCCTCATTTTTCACACCCTCAGGAGTCTGAGCTTTTAATAATCAGTGGAAAACATCACATTCCCATTGGGCCACATTTAGGGAATTCAGAGGCATTTTTAAACCAATTTTAGGAATTGGGGAGGATTGGATCCCAAATCCTTTGCCCTCATCCCCATTCCTCTCAGTAATTCCAGTTAATTTAGGTTTTTCCCTGTTTTCCTTGTGTCAAAAATGGGGAATGGATACGAACCAAAGGGATCATCCCTTGGAAGTATTAAATCTCTGTTTTCCATAAATAATTTTGAGATCAGTGGTCAGAATTTCCCAAACTCCAAATCCCTGGGAAACTCTTCCCTGTTGGAATTCAGGAATGGGAAAATTCAGCCTGGGATGGGAGTAGGGAATGATGAAGAGCTCTGGGAATTTTTCTTTCTGGGAGCTTTGCCCCCCAAATATTTTGCTCCCAAATCATAACTGAGCTGCCGGAATCCCATCCATCAATGGGATCCATGGGAAAAGGACTAAACCAGGAAAAAGGGACTGGGTGGGGCACTGAGGAGCTGGGACACAGCTCTGGGAATGTCTCCTCCAAAGCAACGCCAGGGGAAAATATTCCTGAATTTTCCCGTGCTCAGATAAATCCTTTGAGTGTGTTCTGAGCATTTCCCAATCTGTGTGCTCCTCTCTGGGCACATGGAATGCCAGGAATTGGAGTGAAAAGTCCAGAAATATCCATTATCTTCCAAACCTGGAAGCAGGAATGGTCCCAGTCTGGAAATTCCCATAAAATGAAACCCTCCCAGTTTCACCTGATCTTATCTGGGCTCCCGGGAAATTAAATACAGAATTGGAAAGTGGACGTGGAGCCAGGAGAAGGGAATGTTCTTCCTGCCTGGAGAGAACTGGATAATCCCATAAAAACTCCCAGAACGTCCTCTGAGCTGTTTGCCACTCTCCTTTTCTTTTAAGGGAATGGAAAAAACTCGGATGTTTGGGCATTTTGGATATAAATCCGTTTGTGGGGCTCTCCAGGCTCGAGGTGGGGAAATTCCTTTTTGGATGGGCATGGAATAAAAAAAGGTGACAGGAAAAAAAAAAAAAAAAAGAAAAATGGGAAAAAGTAGGGGAAATTTAGCAAAACGAAACTTAACAAAGGAAATTTTACACCAGGAAAAATCTTTCCCTGGCTGGGTGGGGAGGGGCTGGGCTGGAATTCCCAGAGGAGCTGTGGATGCCCCTGGATTGCTGGAAGTGCCCAGGGCCAGGTTGGAATAGCCTGGGATAGATGAAGGTGTCCTGACCACGAGGAGGTTTTATCCAGGGGGTGTCCTGCAGATCCTGGAAAATCCCCAGCCCTGGGATGTGACAGTTCAGCTCCACAGGGAAAACTTCCCACTCCTGGTTTAAAGAAACCAATCCTGCTTCATACATCCATGGATCTCTCCATCCATCCATCCCTCCATCCATCCATCCATCCATCCATCCATCCATCCCTCCATCCATCCCTCCATCCATCCCTCCATCCATCCACCCATCCCTCCATCCATCCCTCCCTCCCTCCTCCACCTTCCCAATTCTCCATCCCTCTGGAAGGAGCAGCTTCCTCCACAAACCCTGACCCTATTTTAGCACTTGGAGCTGATCCCCTGACCAAAACCCATTAATTCCAATTTCATTCCAACTCATCCCATTTTTTTTTCCCTATTCTACTCCACTATCAACCAGAAAAAATTGCCTAATCCTGCTTTTCCTGCTGTCCACCTCCTTTTTTTGCTGGCAACGCCTCAGAATTCCCTGAGACACTTTTCCCTCTTTTCCAGATGATAAATCCCCTTCCCTCTGTGTCCCTTTCCCTGTCTCCACCTCGGCCCTCGGGGCGAAATTCCTGGAGCAGCGCTCGGAGCTCTCTCGGAGCCCAGAGCGTGGCCCCATCCCAAGGATCAAAACCTTTTACGCAAATTGGCCTCGTCCCCACCCAGAAACCGGAGCCCGCAGAGTTGTTTTCCCTTTTTATTATTTTCCCTGTGGTTTTTTTGGCAGCGAAATCCAGAGCGAGAAAATCCAAAAGCGAAGTTTCACTTCCAGAAGCGGAGCAGAAATGCTGGAATCTCTCTCGGGGCTGCTGGAGCTTTCCCAAGCTCCTCCCAAAAAACTCTCGGCTTGGGCTGCTGCTGCTGCTGCTGCTCCGGTTTGTCCATCCCGCTTGCACAGAATTAGGGATTTATCCAGAGCCAGGAATGGGAATGTGAGGAAAACAGCCCTGAAATAATTCCCGGGAGTTGAATTCCAAAGCTGGGACAAAGCTGAGAAGAAATAACAAGCTGAGAAGAAATAAAGAAATTAAACAAATTAATTAATGAAATTAAAGAAATAAAATAAATAAATTTCTGGATTTCCTTTCCCGTTTTTTGTTCCCTCTTTGATGTCTTTCATGGATTTCTGGAGCTGTGTATGAAGCACTGAAGCTCCTGCTGTTAATTCCAAGAGGAGAAACTTTTCCTCGCTCTCCTGCATCCCATTCCCATGGGATGACACCGTGATGGCATCAGGGACACATCCCTGACAGGGATCATTCCCATTGTTCTCTCCTGTCCCACCTTTAGCATTCCAGAATTTTGGAGAATCAGGTGGGAAGATCATTCAGTCAGGGGGAAATCTTCCTTTAGGCCCCTCTGTAGGAGCTGAGCCTTAAAATTATAAATATTAAAATTACCAAGATCATGGAAACTTGTCCCAGGTTGGACTTCCCAAGAGTTTCCCAGTGGATTTTCACACCCTCTCCTGCTTGGGAAGCTCCACAAGGTCATTCCCACAAATCCCTTCCCACCTGCCCACAATTCCTTCCTCATTCTTCCCACAGGAATTGCTCCACCCTCAGATGTGCTGGAACTGGGAGTTAATTGCTTCCCAAAAATCCTGAGGATTTTGGGATTAAACCCCAGGAAAATCCTCTTCTGGAGTTTCCCAATCCCCCTGGAGAGCTGTGGCAGGGCTGAGGGAGGGGCTGGAGGGTTGGAGCGGGAATGGGGCTGGGAAAAGCGGCTTTGGCATCCAGAGAATCCCAAAATCACCGAGGTTGGGAAAGATCTCCGGGATCACTGAGCCTGAGCTGTGCCTGATCCCACCTGAGCACTGAGGGGGATTCCACATCCAGGAATTCCTTGGACACCTCCAGGGATGGTGATTCCAAACCTCCCTAGGCACTTCCAAGGCCTCACAATGTTTTCCATGGAGAAATGATCCCAAATATCCAATTTAACCCTTCCCTGGCCCAGCCTGAGGCTGTTCCCTCTCCTCCTGTCCCTGTTCCCTGGGAGCAGATCCCAAATCCCCCCTGGCTGCCCCCTCCCATCCCAGGAGGTTCCCTCTGGAATTCCTTTTCTCTGGGATAAATATTCCCATGTGAGCTCCAAAGTCCTCACAACCGAAGGCAATTGGAATATCCAGGAGCTGGAAAGAGATGATCCCTTCCAACCCAACTGTTGTGGCATTCTGGGAATCCATGGCGTGCAGATTTCCTAGGAATTGCCTGGATGATCCTCTCCTGCACGGAGTTCATCCCATGTTCCCCTGGCTATCAGATCCAAACCATGAATCCAAGACTTTGGAACCCAGCTCTCTTCCTTGAGGTCCCCTCAGCCTCATCCGAGTGCTGGTGTCCAAAGGATGGCGATGGAAAAGCCGGATAAATTCAGGATGGAACCCAGCTGGATCAGGAAATGGAGTTCATTAATCCATGGGAACAATTAGGAATTAACCTGGAATCAGTGGAGCCACCCAAGCAGAATTCCCAGCAGTGAATGCCTGGATTCTCCCGGTGCATCCGATCCCATGGGATATTTTTAGCCTGGTCCTGGTGTCCCATTCCTGGCAATCTGCACTGCCACCTTGTGTGGCTCCCGATTTCCCTCCTCCTTCCCTCTGAACATTCCTTCCCTCCCAGAATTCCCATCTGATCCCAAGATTTGTTCATTATTCCCTAAAAACTCCTGCTATTCCCGCGTGTCTCTGCTCAGGCTCTGATCTCATCCTTCCTCCTGCTGGTGGAAAATCCCTTGGAATTGCGTGGACGGTGCAATTCCCAAACATGGATTTTGCCAGGAGTGATATTCCAGCTCCTCGTTCTCTTCCCGCTCTTCCCCCTGGATTCCCTCTTGCTCCAGAACCTGGGGAGGATCAGACCTGGCAGGAAAAAGATTGGGAATTTTGGATTTCCCACTTGCTGGTGGCTGTGCCCACTCCATTCCCAAATCCAGGTCAGGGAGCTCATCCATGAACGGTGTGTAAAGAGTTTGAGCGGAATCAATCCCATAGGATGGGGAAACATCCGGAAAAATCCCATCCCACAGGATTTTCCCTCCAGCCACTCCTGCTTTAGGGACACAAGAGGAGTCTCATCCCCTGTGGAAAACCCAAACCCAATCCTGGTTTCTCCTCCCTCGTCCAAGGAAATTCCATGTTTTTATTTGAGTTTTCCTTTAGTGACATTTGGGACTGGTTTTGTCATTGAAGATTAAGTGGGGAAGGAGAAAATCAGGGAATTTGGTGTGAAGGAGCAAAGGGTGAGGTTGGAAATTTATTCCCAGGTATCCCAGTTGTTCCCAGCTTGTTCTGACCCTTTTCACTCACCCAGAGGATTCCAGACAGGAAAAGGAGACACTTGGACTTTCTCTTTCCTCTTGTCCCCGTTATCCACCTTCTGTCCTGCCTGATGAAGGAGCTGGAGCATCTTCCCTATGGAGCCAGGCTGGGAGAGCTGGGAATGCTCATCCTGGGGAGGAGGAAGGATGTGGGGAGATCTCAGAGTGACTTCCAGCACTTGAAGGGGCTCCAGGGAAGCTGGAGAGGGAATTTTCCTCAGGGGTTGGAGGGACAGGGCAAAGGGATGGGCTCAGACTGACAGAGAGGTTTCAATGGGATATTGGGAAGGAAGTCCTTGCTGTGAGGGGCTGGGATGGAATTCCCAGAGCAGCTGTGGCTGCCCCTGGATCCCTGGAAGTGTCCCAGGCCAGGCTGGACAGGGCTTGGAGCAGCCTGGGACAGTGGGAGGTGTCCCTGCCCATCCATGGGGTGGCACTGGGTGATCCTTGAGGTCCCACCCAACCCAAACCATTCCATGATCCTGGGATCCTCTTGGATCCTTTCACATCCTGATTTTTGCCTTTGCATCGGGCTCCTTCACATTTCCCCTGACTGGATCAGGCAGAGGAGAGCAAGAGATGGAAAAATCTCTTCTCCAAGCTCCAAGCTCCAATTCCAGGCACAGAAGGACCAAGGAACGCTGCAGGAACGGTTTATTCCGGATTTTTCTCCTTCAATATCCATTCATGTCTCTTCAAATCCTGACCCTGTGACTGGGATCAGGTAAGCCAGGCTGGGAACCCTCTCCCTGCTGGATCCCAGCCTCTGGAATTTCATTTTCCAGCCTCTGGAATTTCATTTTCCAGCCTCTGGAAGTTCATTATTTTCCCTGCTTTACACATTAACTCCGTGCCAGCTATGCCTGATTAAAAAGGATGGGCCCGAGCACAAAAGTGTGGGACAAAGGGATTGTTTAACCACCCCAAAGGGAATTGCAGGGATGGAACAGCAGAATCCTCATCCTTTATTCAGGGCTGGATTTCCATCCCAGATTCCTTCTGGTTTTCCATTTATCCCAAGCTCTGATCCTGTGGGGTTGGAGAACATCGACCTCTGTCAATGTTAAACTCCAGGACCGGGGCTGGAGTCTGCAGAGGAATTTTTAGGGAGTGTTTTCCTGTCCCTAAGGAATAACTAACAAAGTTTCATGGAGAAGAAAAGTCCTGCCACACCAAATCTTTGTCCTGGGTGGTTCCCAAGGTATCCATGTGATCCTGGAATGTCTTGGGATGGAAAAGAGCCTAAACACCCCCGAATCCCAGCCTTTCTGGCAGTTCTGAGTTCTGCATTTTGGGGCCACAGTGCTGGAGGGAAACCAGGAATGTGCTGCTCCATCAAATCCATGTCTGCAGGGCAATGAAGATCCCAGAATTCCAGGTTGGAAAGGACCTTTGGGATCATCCCATTCCACCCCCTGGATGGGCAGGGACAGCTCCCACCATCCCAGGGTGCTCCTGGCCCTGTCCAGCCTGGCCTGGGACAATTCCAGCTCAGACTGGAGGAAAATCTCTCCGATTTTCTCCTTCCAGTTCCCTCCAGGGGCTTCTTCCATCCCAAATTCCTCTGATGCAGCTGGAGAGGGATGAAAAGGAGATCCTGGCATTCCTCAATCCAGGAGCCCCGGGGTGACACCTGAAAGGGGACACTGAGCCAAGGAAGTGGCACTGCCAGACTTTCCCTGCCTCGTCCTGCTCCCCTCACCCCAAATTTGGCCAAGAAGGATTCAGGGAGATTTCCTGACCATTCCCGAGGCCAGGAATGAAGCCTCAGGTCAGCGAGGTCGCCGTGTTCTTACCCAGCCACCCAACTGTCCCCCTGGCATGAATCCAGGGAATTCCAGGGGCTTAATGAGGTGAAGGAAAAGCCAAAGGTGTTTTCAGGGACCTCGTGTCACCTTTCCGTGAATATTTAGGTGCTGGAATGCAGTGCCAGCTTTCCCTGGAATTCCTGTCTACTGCTCCCTGCTGGGACAGCAGAACCTCCTCATTCCCATCCTGAATCCCCTTGGGAAAATGGAATTATCCCCGAGGTGTTTGGTCTGGAAGCAGAGTTCAGGAAAATCTTCCTTTCCTCTGTCAATCACAAGCCGAGCACAGGGAGATCCCAGAAAATTCCCTGCATTTCCACAGCTCCCACAGATGGAGCCACAGCTGGGATTCCAGGCTCTCAGGGGTCCTTTTCCAACAGGATTGTGATGCTGTGATCCTGTGATCCTGTGAAGTGCTGGATTTCCTCCACGGGTGAAGCCTCACAGCAGGGATGGGGTTGGGGCGTGTTTGGAATTTGGGCTGGACAATCCCAAGGGATGTGAAAGGTGGGCAGAGTCTGCTCCAGTGGTTCCCCAGTGTTGGCTCCAAGTGTTCATCCCACCTGACTGCGCTTCCATCACAGAATTCCTGCCCAAACTGTGAATATTCCTGCTCCATCCCGTGGAAAGTTTGGGAAAACACTCGTGGAGTCACTAAAAACTTTGGTTCCCATAAGCCAGGGTCAGTAAAAATTTAAAAAAAAAAATATTAATTGTGGAGGAAACCTCAACCTCCTCTGGGGCTCCCAGCACAAGGAAGACCTGGAACTGCTGGAAGTGAATCCAGAGGAGGCCACAGAGCTGCTGCAGGGCTGGAGCCAGGCTGGGAGAGCTGGGAATGCTCCCCTGGAGAGGAGAAGGCTCCAGGGAGAGCTCAGAACCCCTGNTCCCAAATCCCATTTCATTCCCAATCCAAGCTCTCCTTCCCATTCCAGGGGTGGGATGCTCCTGAACTAAACCCCTCTGACAGAAAAGTGGGGCAAGAAGTTTAAACTTAAACTTAAAAAACTTAAANCTTGTACCCTAGTAAGGATATTCAAGCTGGGCTGGGATTCCCAGAGCAGCTGTGGCTGCCCCTGGATCCCTGGAATGTCCCAGGCCAGGCTGGACTCTTGGAGCACCCAGGATAGAGGAATGTTTCCCTGCCCATAGAAATGGATGGGATAGGGATAATCCTTAAGGTCCCTTCCCACCCCAAAGCATCCTGGGATCCTATGCCAGGAATTACGAGCTGTGCTGATCCCAAATCCCATTTCATTCCCAATCCAAGCTCTCCTTCCCATTCCAGGGGTGGGATGCTCCTGAACTAAACCCCTCTGACAGAAAAGTGGGGCAAGAAGTTTAAACTTAAACTTAAAAAACTTAAACTTTAATAGTAAACAAAATGGGTTTTTTTGTTTGTTTTTGTTTGTTTGTTTGTTTTGTGGTTTGGTATTTTTTGTTGGGTTTTTTTAATAATTCTTGAATACCCAAGAACATCCCTGGACTCCGAGGATCCATAAAGGATTTTGGAATGAGCCTCCAGGTGATTCCTTTCACAAACCCCAGGATCTGAGGTTATCCAGGAGCTCACTGAGGGCAAATCCTTGAGGAAAACAGGGAGAAGTCTCCCTGGTTTGTGTCCCGACCACAGCAACAGCGGGGTCGGATTTCACGAGGCTGCAATGAGTAAACTTTGGGAAACTTTGGAAAACAACGCGGCTGTCGGGAACCGCAGGCTGCTGAGTGACAGCGGGAGAACAATGGCTTCACACGCATTCCCAGAGCCCGCCCTCATTCCCGATTTTCTGACTCCCGGCGTTGGCAGAGCCTGAAAGGCTCGGGATTTTCAGCAGCCGGAGTTTCGGACCTTCCTCCGTGACAATCGCGTTCGACGCCCTTGATGACGTTTTAATTAATAATTTAGATTATTTGATAATCTAATAGATTGTTTAATAATCTATTTAATAATTAGATCATTATTCAATAATGATCTAATTAATGGTTGCTAATGAGATGATTTATGGTGATGGTCAGGGGGTTAAAAATTCCGGTTGGGATGGGAATAAAATCTGAGTTAGCCATGCTGAAATCACAGCTGATCCACAATAATTAATCCTCCATCAATTAATGCCGATAATCCCAATGTGTACTCTTGGAGCATCAGGAATTTCTGGGAATCAATCCTCCCGTTCCCAGAGGATCAGCCCAGCCTGGCAGCCCCAGGGCCTGGCCCTCTCCATCCAGGAAATTTTATGGATGTGTCTGTCCCCTGCAGACCCAGATAACGTTTGTGATTTATTTGTGCCAGGGCTGCGTTCCCACAGCCTCCCAGGACAATATTCCTCTTTTGTCAGCAAGAAAAAGCCCGGGATGCCGATGGCAAAGATAAGGATCCGTGCCAGGCGGATTCCGACGGATTCGGGCTGCGCTCAGCTCCGGGAAAGGAGAAGGACGGGAGCGAAGAGGCTGCTCCGAGTTCAGGCTGCTCTTTGGGGAGGTTATTCCCGGCTGGATTTTGGCCGGGAGCCGGGGCTGTCCTGCCCTTCCAAGAGCAGTAAATAAAGCAGAGGCTGCTCCTTAAAAAGGCCGGAGAGTTCAGCTGGGAACCTTCTCTCCCTGCCGGAGCTGGGATTGTTGGGAGAGAGGAGAATTCCCATTTTCCCATCCTCTTCGGTGCCGGGCTTGGGTCTCCTCATCCAGCAGCAATTCCAGGCTCGCCATTCCACCCCAGCTACTCCAGGGTTTCATCCTGCTGGACTCCAGGGGTTCACCCCCATGGAAAAATGGGAAAGGGGACTGGGAATTGCACAAGGACTGCACCAACAGGGATGTGAGCATCCCGAAAAATCCCGGTGCCAGCACGGCCACGGAGATTCCCATGTGCAGCAGGGCCCGGGATTTGGGGAGACCGATGGATAAAATCCTGCAAAGATTAGGAGTAGGGAATATTTGTGTTTCTATGGAAATGTGTGGTTATGGAATTATAGCAGAGAGAATCCCAGGGGTTTTAATGATGGGAGGATCTCTGGGATCAGGGAGTCCAAGCTGAGACCAATCCCTACCACAGAACTGAGGGGGATTCCACATCCAGGAATTCCTTGGACACCTCCAGGGATGGCAATTCCAAACCTCCCTGGGCACTTCCAAGG
>VXBR01008109.1:34506-44958 GCA_013400215.1 Cisticola juncidis
GGGAAGGGAAGGGAAGGGAAGGGAAGGGAAGGGAAGGGAAGGGAAGGGAAGGGATCAAGGTTTAACCAACACAGAGAAACTCAGGAGATGAAGAGGAAGGAGTTGGATTCCACTTCCAACCTTCCAAATATCCCTCGGGAGAGCCT
The DNA here is from genome assembly GCA_013400215.1 of Cisticola juncidis. Lineage (NCBI taxonomy): Eukaryota > Metazoa > Chordata > Aves > Passeriformes > Cisticolidae > Cisticola > Cisticola juncidis. The sequence continues at coordinate 34,653 of VXBR01008109.1, forward strand.
CAGACTCCAGTCTGGGACACAAGATTGGATTTTCCAACCCCTTTTTCCCCCAAACTGGGCCAGGGTTGTGCCTCTGGCATTACAGGAACCTAAAATAGAGATGGCTTTTTTTGGCTAATTTAAACTAAACTGCCAATTTAAACTGAACTGTTATTTTAAACTGAACTGTTAGCTTAACACTAAACTGCTGTCCAGTTTAAACTGAACCACTAATTTAAAGTGAACTGCTAATTTAAACTGAACTTGCAATTTAACCTGCTGCCCAATTTAAACTGAACTGTTAGTTTAAACAAAACTGCAAATTTAAACTGAACTGCCAATTTAACCTGCTACCCAGTTTAAACTGAACTGTTGGTTTAAACCAAACTGTTAATTTAAACTGAACTGCCAATTTAAACTGAATTGCCAATTGAACCTGCTGCCCAATTTAAACTGGACTGTTGGTTTAAACTAAACCACCCTCTAATTTAAACCAACCTGCTAATTTAAACTGAACTGCTGGTTTAAGCTCAGTTCCGTGTCAGAAAAGCTCTCATTTTGGGGAGCAGATTCCTTAAATTCCCAGCTCCAAGCCCCGCATCCCAATGTCCCACATGGATCCCTCCGGCTTCTAATTATGGAAATAATTATGGAAATTATGGGCTGTGCAAATGCAGAGTAAGGGAAAAACGGGAGCGAGGGCTGTGGCTCATCCCAAAGGTGGTGAAATCCCGGGAAACTCGAGCAGTCCTGTCCTTAAACTGCTTCCCACAGCACGGGGCTGGTTCCAGAGGCTGGGAGGAGATATTCCTGGAATTCCGATCCTGCCAGCTCCCGGAGTCCAGGAACGCTGATTTAATGGGAATGCTGATTTAAAGGGAATATTGATTTAATGGGAATACTGATCTAAAGGGAATGCTGATTTTAAGGGAATGCTGATGTAATGAGATCCTGATTTAATAGGAATGTTGATTTAATGGGAATGCTGATTCTAAGGGAATGCTGGTCTAAAGGGAATGCTGATTCTAAGGGAATGCTGATTTAATAGGAATGTTGATTTAATGGGAATGCTGATTCTAAGGGAATTGTGATTTAATAGGAATATTATTTTTAAGGGAATGCTGATCTAAAGGGAATGTTGATTTTAAGGGAATGTTGATTTAATGGGAATGCTGATTTAATGGAAAGTTGATTTAAAGGAAATGCTAATCTAAAGGGAATACTGATTTTAAGGGAATGCTGATGCTATGGGATCCTGATTTAAATAGGAATGTTGATTTAATGGGAATGCTGATTATAAGGGAATGCTGATTCAAAAGGGAATTGTGATTTAATAGGAATATTATTTTTAAGGGAATGCTGATCTAAAGGGAATACTGATTTTAAGGGAATGCTGATCTAAAGGGAAAGCTGATTTAAGGGAATGCTGATGCAATGGGATCCTGATTTAATAGGAATTTTGATTTAATGGGAATGCTGATTTAAAGAGAATGTTGATTTAAAGGGAATATTGATTTTAAGTGAATATTGATCAAAAAGGAATGTTGATCTAAAGGAAATCCTGATTTAATGGAAAGCTGATTTTAATGGAATGCTGATTTTAATGGAATCCTGATTCAAAAGGGAATGCTGATTTAATGGGAATATTGATGTAAAGGGAATGCTGATCTAAAGGGAATACTGATTTTCAGGGAATGCTGATTTTCAGGGAATGCCAAATCAAATGGAATTCCATGGAGAGCAAAGGCCGGTCTGGAAAGAGGAAGAGGAGCAGGGCTGAGTTCTCTACAGAGATTCCAGCCTGGATTATAAATCCAGGTCTAAAAACGATGGATAATTTTCCTTCAAGGTGAAAGATCTTTTAATAATAAATCTCTTTTTTTTTAAAGCTTTTTTAATAATAAACCCTTTAAGGTGAAAGATTTTTTTGGCTAAAACTGGCTGATTTTTAATAAAACAAACAGAAAGAGAAGGATAAAGCGGACATGGACTCACTGAATTCCAGGGCCCAGAAAAATGGGATTCATCTGTTTGATCTCTGGGAATTTCCACAAGTTGCTGCCTCGGAATAAAAGTCACTGAATTCACTGCTGAGTTTGACCTTTTTCTCCCCAAAATTAAACCGGATTTCAGTGGGGTAGGATCAGCACTCTGTTGGATCAACACCCCAGAAAGCATCATAAAAATTCCATAAAAAACTGATTTCCCGGGACATGAAGCAGCTATAAAAGGGAGCAGCGAAGGGTTAACCTTTCGGAGATGTCAAATCCCTGATTCCCAGAAAGGAGACTCCCTGTTCCCGGTGCCAAAATCCTTCTGCTCCCAGATGAGACAATTCCCGGGAGCTGTAGGAACTGTAGGATTAGGATTCACAGGGATTGATGTTTATCATTTAAAGTTTGGGATGTCACGAGTGTTTCAAGGCTGGGATAAAAATCTGGAATCTGGCTGAGAGGAGCAGCAGTGAATCACTCAGAGCAGCTTCTCCCAGGGCGGGAATTGTCTGTTCCTCCCTGGAATTCGCTGCCCTCTCCTTGATGTGGTCGGAGGGGAGGATTATCCGTAGGAATATTACAAATCCTTGCTGGCTTCAAGGAAAGGAAACATTTACATTGGCCAGACGTCCGGGATCATAAATCCCAAACTCGGCCATCCATTCAAACAATGGCCCTGGGAGCTGGGGGCGGATTTTGGGACACAATCCCGAGCCCCTGTTGGATGGGAATGATGGAAGGGGAGGGTGGGGGATTTGGGATGCTCCTGGTGTGGTTTAAAATCATCCCTGGATGGACACAAAGGGCTTTCCCTCCCTGTGGGTGGGTGTGGAGTTGTTCCATCAATTCCATCACCTGCTGAGTCCTCATCCCACAAAACCACAGGGATGAGGTCCCCAAATGGCAGAGATTCCTTTCCCCACTCCCATGCTCTTCCCACTGCAGCAGGATCCAGGAAAAGCCAGGAACACAGAGATTTCTGATCCTGTAGGATCATGGACTGGTGCTCACCAAAACAGGGATGAGATCCCCAAAATGACAAAGTCCCCTTCTCCCTCTTCCGTGCTCTTCCCACTCAGCAGGATCCAGGAAAAGCCAGAACACAGGGATTTCTCATCCTGTACGATCATGGAATGGTGCTCACCAAAACAGGGGTGAGATCCCCAAAATGGCAAAGTCCCCTTCCCCCTCTTCCCACTGGAGCAGGATCCAGGAAAAGCCAGGAACACAGAGATTTCTGATCCTGTAGGATCATGGAATTGTATCCCACAAAACCACAGGGATGAGGTCCCCAAATGGCAGAGTTTCCTTTCCCCTCTTCCATGCTCTTCCCACTCAGCAGGGTCCAGGAAAAGCCAGGAGAACAGAGAATTTGGATCCCATAGGATCATGGAATGGTGCTCACCAAAACAGGGATGAGACACCCCCAAATGGCAGAGCCCCCTTCCCCCTCTTCCCACTCAGCAGGATCCAGGAAAAGCCAGGGACACAGGGAATTCAGATCCTGGAGGATCATGGAATGGTATCCCACAAAACCACAGGGATGAGATCTCCCCCAAACAGCAAAGCCTCCTTCCCCTCTTCCCACAGCAGTTAAATCCAGGAAAATCCAGGAGAACAGGGAATTTGGATCCTGTAGGATCATGGAATGTTGTCCCACAAAATCAGAGGGATGAGACCCCCCAAAATGGCAGAGTTTCCTTTCCCCTCATCCATGCTCTTCCCACTCAGCAGAATCCAGGAAAATCCAGGAAAACAGGGATTTTGGATCCCATAGGATCATGGAATGGTGTCCACTCGGCCCAAAGGATTCAAGGAATACACCAGGGAGATTTTGGCCCAGCAGGGAGTTCTCCCAAAACTTCTGAGGGAGACAGAGCTGAGGTGGAGGGAAAGGAATCCCGGATTCCCAGCAGATGACGGGATAAAATCCAGTGTGTGCCAAAATTCCCAGCCAAGGGAATCGGGAATTCCAGAGGGGATCCCTCCCCTCCCACCCATCTGTGGAGAGACAGAAGGAGAACCAAAAACTCTCCAAACCCTCTGAGAGGGGACAGTGGCACTGAAGACATTTTCCATTGGAATTCTGGCCTTGGGAACGATTTGGGATCAGTTTTCCAGCTCCAGCCCAGGATCCGAGGCTCCGGGACGGAGCCATGACGGATCTGCTGGAGCTTCTCCCGATCCTTATTTTTAGATCATCCTGTGCAGTCCTTCCCTCAGGATGAGTCACTGGGAATCGGCCGCTCCAGGAGTCACACAAAGGTTTTATTTTCTCCCAAAATTCTGGCAAGGGATGGGGCCGAGCTCTGTCAGCATTCCTGGCTGGAAGTGATAACTCAGCTCCGGCTGCCAGGAGGAAAACTCATCCCGAAAATGCTCCCAGGGGAAGAAAAGAGCTTCAAAAGCTTGTGGAGGCTGGAAATAAATGCGGCTTTTCAGCTGATCTGGGGCTCCAGGGTTGCCCAAAATTTCAGCTGATCAGGCAGCATGAGCTCCATAAATTCCCAAAATTTCAGCTGATCAGGATCTCCAGAGATTCCCAAATTTCAGCTGATTGGGAACTACAGAGATTCCAAAAATTTCAGCTGATCAGGAGCTCCAGAGTTTCCTGAAATTTCAGCTGATCAGGTTGACAGGAGCTCCAGAGATTCCCAAAATTTCAGCTATTTAGGAACTCCAGAGATTCCCAAAATTTCGGCTGATCAGGAACTCCAGAAATTCTCAAAATTTCAGCTGATTGGGCTGACAAGAGCTCCAGACATTCCCAAAATTTCGGCTGATCAGGAACTCCAGAAATTCCCAACATTTCAGCTGATCAGGAGCTCCAGTGATTTCCAGAATTTCAGCTGTTTCAGAGCTACAGAAATTCTCAAAATTTCAGCTGATTGGGAACACCAGAGATTTCAAAAATTTCAGCTGATCAGGAGCTCCAGAGTTTCCTGAAATTTCAGCTGATCAGGTTGACAGGAGCTCCAGGGATTCCCAAAATTTAAGCAATTTAGGAGCTCCAGAGATTCCCAAAATTTCAGCTGATCAGGAGCTCCAGTGATTTCCAGAATTTCAGCTGTTTCAGAGCTACAGAAATTCTCAAAATTTCAGCTGATTGGGCTGACAAGAGCTCCAGACATTCCCAAAATTTCGGCTGATCAGGAACTCCAGAAATTCCCAACATTTCAGCTGATCAGGAGCTCCAGTGATTTCCAGAATTTCAGCTGTTTCAGAGCTACAGAAATTCTCAAAATTTCAGCTGATTGGGAACACCAGAGATTTCAAAAATTTCAGCTGATCAGGAGCTCCAGAGTTTCCTGAAATTTCAGCTGATCAGGTTGACAGGAGCTCCAGGGATTCCCAAAATTTAAGCAATTTAGGAGCTCCAGAGATTCCCAAAATTTCAGCTGATCAGGAGCTCCAGAAATTCCCAAAATTTTGGCTGTTTAGGAGCTCCAGGGATTCCCAAAATTTCAGCTGATCAGGAACTCCAGAGACTCCCAAAACTGGTGGTCCTGGGAAAAGAAACCCAAATTTTTAATAATTTTTTAATTGTTTTTCCCTCTTCCATAGGAAACCTGCCCTGATTTCGGCATCTTGAAGATGAAAGAAATCATGGAATGGAGGGAAAAGACAGAAAAACTGGGGAAAACCCCACAGTTCTGCATCCCATTGGAATTTGGCTTTCCAGCTGCTGCTTTGAGAGTGTGAAATTCCTTCTGGAGACAAAAACATCTGGATCTGAGGCACATCTGTCCCATCTGAGGCTGGGCCTCACTTCCAGCTTCCCAAGAGGATCCCCATGGAATTCTCCTTCTCCTTTTGCAGGGGACAACGCCCAAGAAATGAAGGAATAAATCAATCCCTGGGATCGGCGATTCCGGGATCCTGCTTCAACCAGAGCAAGCATTTTATCCAAATATCCGTATTTCTCCAAATAGTCCCATTATCCCAATATTCAGCTGAAGATTGGGATGTTTCATTCCCTTTATCCCAAAATCCAGCTAGAATCCATTCCCTTTATCCAAACCCAATATCCAGCTGGAAATCCAAATGTTTCATTCCCTTTATCCCAATATCTAGCGGGAAATTGGGATCTTTTATTCCCTTTATCTCAATATCCATCTGAAAATCTGAATGTTTCATTCCCTTTATCCCAATATCCAGCTGGAAGTTGGGATGTTTCGTTCTCTTTATCTCAATAGCAATATTCAGCTGAAAATCCGAACATTTCATTCCCTTTATCCCAATATCCAACTGAAAATTGGGACTTTTATGCCCTTTATCCCAATATCCAGTTTTTATAAAAACATTTATTGGATAAACCAAATACGCAGCTGGAAGTTGGGATGTTTCATTCCCTTTATCCCAATCCCAATATTCAACTGAAAATCCAATTATTTCATTCCCTTTATCCCAAAATCCAGCTGGAAATTGGGATGTTTCATACTCTTTATCCCAATACCAATATCCAGCTGAAAATCCAAATGTTTTATACACTTTATCCCAATATCCAGCTGAAAATTGGGACTTTCATCCCCTTTATCCCAATATCCATCTGGAAATACAAACATTTCATTCCCTTTATCCTAACTTCCAGCTAAAAATTGGGATGTTTCATTCCCTTTATCCCAATATCCATCTGAAAATCCAAATGTTTCATTCCCTTTATCCCAATGTCTGTCTGAAAATCCAATTTTTCATTCCCTTTATCCCAATTTCCATTGGAAATCCCAGTGTCCATCAGAAAATGACAGCAATAAATAAGGAAGCATCCCAGGGGATTTCTCCCTCTCCTCTGTGCAGTTCACCTCCTGCTTCCCAGGGCCTCCAGGATCCCATCGAGAATCCTCTGGGAATTCTCTTTATTATGGAATCATGGACTGGTTTGGATTGGGAGGAACTTTTAAAGATTTAACCTTTCCCATGGCAGGGACACTTTCCACTATCCCAGGGTGCTCCAAGCTCCATCCAAGCTGTCCTTGGACAATTCCAGGGACAGGGATTAAGGCTGGAAAAGCTTTTAGGGTCACTGAGTCCATCTTTGAATATCCTTGAGGGGCACCTCGGCCCCACAGGGGTTTTTAAGGAATTTTTCTCCATTTGGACGTGGATGAACAACCCGGACACTCCCAGGCGTGAACCTCCTGCCCTCAGCGCCTTCCCGATTTCCATGGAAAGAGATAAAAATAACTCCCTGGAAAAGCTCGTTGGTCAGGGGTGATTAGCGCCATGAATAAATTAACTCCGAGTGTTTTCCATTCCGAGGGGCACGGGCTGGACCTTGGGACTGAGATCCCAAGGCCAGGAAAATGGTTAATCCCAAAAAACAGGTGCGAGCCGGAGCCAAGGACACGGGGGGGAAACAAAGGTTGCGCCAACGGATGCGGCAAAGCGAGAGGAGAAATCCATGGAAGCATTCCCAGCGGGAAGGGAGTTACTCATTGATCCTGAAGGTCGTGGTTGGCGCTGGGAGAGGAGTTAAAGATTGACCCAGCCCGAGCTGAGGATGGAAAACAGGAGGGAATTCGGGACTGGAGTCTGATCCCGGGCTGGGCGATCCAGAGTCACGGGAATAACGTCCTAGGTTTTCAACAGGATCCTTGGATAACACCTGGAGTGGGGACAGGCATTCCCAAAGACTCTGGAGAGCAGCAGCCTGCCTGCAGGCTGATCCTGGAATCAAAGATTCCCAGAATCCCAGAATCCCAGTATCCCAGAATCCCAGAATCACAGAATCCCAGAATCCCAACGTCCCAGAATCACAGAATCCCAGAACCAGAGAACAACAGATTCTCAGAATCTTGGAATTCTAGAATCCGAGAATCCCAGAATCCCAACATCCCAGAATCACAGAACCACAGACTCCCAAAATCTCAGAATCTCACAATCCCAGAGTCCTTGAATCCCAATATCCCACAATCCCCAGAACAACAGACTCCCAGAATCTCAGAATCCTAAAACCCTGGAATCCCAGAGTCACAGAATCCCACAGTCCCACAATCCCAGAATCCCAGAATCCCAGAATCCCAGAACCACAGACTCACAGAATCTCAAAATTCCACAATCCCAGAGTCCTGGAATCCCGATATCCCACAATCCCAGAATCTCAGAATTCCAGAATTCCACAGTCACAGAATTCCAGAGTCCCAGATTCCCAGAATCACAGAACCACAGACTCACAGAATTCCAGAATCCTGGGAATCTCAGAATCCCAGAATCCCAGAGTCCCAGAATCTCAATATCCCAATATCCCAGAATCACAGACTCCCAGAATCTGAGTCCTTGAATCACAGAATTCCAGAGTCTTGGAATTCCACAATCCCCGAGTCCCACAATCCCACAATCCCAGAATCTCAGAATCCCACAATCCTAGAGTCCTGAAATGGCAGAATCTCAGAATCCCTGAATCTCACAGTCCCACAATCCCAGAACCACTGACTCCCAGAATCTTGGAATCCTAGAATAACAGAATCCCGGAGTCCTGGAATCCCACAATCCCAGAGTCCCACAATCCCACAATCCCAGAACGGAAATATCCACCACGGCTCTGGCTGGAAGGGAGCGCAGCAGAATCCAAATTCTGATCCCTCCTTGCTTTTCCAGCTGCAATTCCTCCCATCTCCCTTCCAAGAGGATCAGCTGGGATCAGCCCCAGATCCATGTCCGGCATCCATGGATTGAGGGTTCTCTTTCCCATATTTCACTGTCAGGGGTGGGAATTGTCCCAAAAATCTCCAAATGTGGTGGAACCACCTGGAAGTGCTGGTTTATGGCTGGACTCAGTCCTAGAGGTCTTTTCCTTAATAATTTCCTTAGGAATTCCCTAATTTCAATTTTTTTATCTAATTTGTGGGATAAAAGATACAGAAATGAAACCACTTCAAGCCCTCACAGGACTCATGTGGGGATGGAATCATTCTGAAAAAAACAGCCGAGAAAACTGGGCAAACTTTGGGAATGACCTTGGAAAATTTTCTCCTCAGTAACCCCTTCCAAAATTATGGAATTTTTAAGTGTGAGGAATAAGGAATTGGAGGAGGGCAGAACTTGGAGCTTTATGAACGGGAATTTGGGGTGTGTTTCATATTCCTGCTGGGAATGGGCTGGATTGGGATCCTGCTTCCCAGCCCTCCATAGGAATTCCTGACTGGGAATTCCCTTTTCTGGACATCCCTTAAAAGACCATTTACAGTTCCATGTAAAAAATGCCATTTTTAGCTGCTTCCCACTCCCCCCATCCCTTCCAAGAAGATTTTTGTGTTGAAATCTGCAAGAAGAGTTAAACTTGAGCTGGGCAGGAGAATTGAGCCCAGCCCAGGCCTAAACTTAAACTCAGGCAATAAATTCCTTCTCTAAGCTGGAGTTTGAGCTGAGCTCAGGTAATTCCCAAAGAGGGGGTTTTGTTGGGAATTCATTGGGTGGTTTAGAGGGATTTGATCAATTTCTGTCCTGCTTTTCACTGGAATTCCCTGATTTTGGAAAAGCGCTTTTTCCTGAGCTTCCCGAATATCCAGCAGCAGGGACTGGAATTCTGGAATTCTGGAATTCTGTCCTGAGGATTGAGGGCATGGATCACACCCAGGATCACCTGGAGCAGCCTCGCTGCCCTTTCCTGACGAGGCAAACGCTCCCATTCCAACAAACATTTCCAGGGATTCGAGCACAGGGACCCTACAGCATTCCCAGAACTCTGGGATGAGCACATGGATTTAGGATTGTGAATTCCCTTTAAGCCAGGCCTAGCCACACCTGTTCTTGGGATGAGCCAGAGCAGTAAAAGTTGCTGGTGTTGACCTGGAAAATCCCGATTTAGCTCCTTATCCAGAGGGGACACGGGTGGGATTTGCTGTACCTTCCTGTCCCTACGGAATGTTCCGCATCCCGTTATCCGCGGACTTTGTGCTCGTCTCAGTCCCACCCAAATTTTCCAAGTGCCCAGAAACCGAATGTTCCTCCTTGACCCAAAAAAAAAAAAAAATCGGGATCTCTGCTCCAGCAGAACCAGGCCTGGGATTTTCCACGGTTTTTGTTTTGAAATGGAAATATGGTCTGGGCTACTCACGGCTGGTCTGGACTACTCAGGGCTGGTCTGGGCTACTCAGAGTTGGTCTGGGCTACTCAGGGCTGGTCTGGGCTACTCAGACTTGGCCTGGGCTACCTAGGCCTGGTCTGGGATACTCAGGCCTGGTCTGGCCATTTCTGGGGTGCAGCAAAAGTTTTTCTTTCTTTCTTTGAGCTCCCAAAGCCGGAAATATTTTTTTAGGATAATCCCCCAAAAAGCATTATTAGTAAATTTCTGGAAATAAATATATGAAAGTATTAATATAGAAATATATATT
>VXBR01008110.1:0-22998 GCA_013400215.1 Cisticola juncidis
CTGGGATATACCACCCCACACACCATGATCTCTTAAAACATTCCCAAAAAAGACAAAGTCAGTGAGGGAGGATTTGGGAGATGAAAATAATATTTTTTAGCATATCATTTCCAAGAGATAAACCCAGGTAATTCTGTGGCTAGAGAGGATTATATTTTCATCTGTACCAAACCACCTGTATGCTCAGAGGATGTCCCATTCAATAAAACAAGTCTCACTGAGGAAGAAACTAATGGAAGCCTAGCTGGCTTCGGCAAGAGGTCAGCTTAATCTGCAGAAGGCAATAGCATCTTGCAAAATACAGAAGAAAACAAGGCCCTAAAAAGTCTTGTAGAACACACCGGTAATGAAAATTGAATTGAACAAAGTAAAATTAATGCAAGAAACTGGCAAAATTTCTGGTAAAATAGAGACATATCTTTAAAATTAATGTTAGCAGGTGGCCCAGTTTGAGCAAATTATGTATCAAAAATCACTGTCATCAACTTCCAAAATTTTTGTGACAGAAATCTGGCAGGGCTGTTTCAGTGCTGTTGGAAACAGAAGAAGAATTGATGCAGGGAAAACCACTCAGTGTAAGAGCTACTAGAGTTTATTTCTACACCAGAAAAATAAAAAGCAAATATACAGTACTTAAAACCTACTTCAAAAATAGTAAAGGTAAGGTTCTTGTTATAGCTTGCTACAGCATGTGTTCCTTGAGGTCTTTAGGGATGACATATAGTGCCTAGGTAGCAATTCTAATGGAAAATAACAATCATGTTAAAATTGTTGGGTATGTTTGGACTGGTTCTGAGTCGAATCAAAATAGTGAATGATTAAGTCATGTTGCTGAGTGAATACACTGTTGGTTCATGGAGCTCTATTTACAGATACAGAAAATGCCTTGAAACTCTCCAGAGTGCCCTGCAAAAAGACACTTGAGGAAAATCTAACAATTACCAGCAAATGTACATGCTCCATTGGCTGCCAAACATAGTCAAACACTGCCATGTCAGTGGAAACTCACTGAAATAGAGGGCAAATAGACACCTCTTCAGTAGCCCACAAGTAAAAGAAAGACTCGATGTTTCAGCATAAAAGATAGAAATACTCAGTGTTTCAGCATCTGAAGAGTTGCTTCAGTTTCATAACAGCGGCTGTGAAAATGAAAATATGTAAAAACATGAGAGAACTAGTGATAAAGCTGGGAGAATAACAGCAAGAGCAAAACAGCTTAACATGAAGCAGCAGAAGAAAGAAGACTGAAGCCAGCTTCATAAAAGCAAAACAAATGAATATAAGCAGTTTCTAAAAAATGTCCTGAGCTCTGTACAGAGAAGCTAAGAGGCCACCAGGAGTGGCTGCAAGGTCCATGGTCTGCTTGCCACTTTCTCCTGGTCTGATACAGAAGAATTCTGCAGGTACGACAACGTACAGGTTGGTACCTGACAGGAATGTAGCTAAATTGCTCTAGGAATCAAAGTCCTGAGACAATGTAGACACTTTCCCATGATTCTGAACCCAAGTGAATGACAGGAACCCATCAAATAGTTCAAATAGGTTCTACACATAACTCACCCAGATCTGTCTAGACCACACTCCAGCTGCACTGAGGAGCACATTGCTGTAAGGAGCCCAGAAATACAACACTGAAGTGCTTCTTCACAGAGATGGCATGCATGATTCCATGATCCCTTCCACTTATGGACTGTCTCCATATGGACTAAGGTGGTGAGCTCTGTGTGGCAGTCTAGCTGCTGGTAGGCCTTACTAGCTTGGGCACAGGTCGTACTCACAGAACATGGCACTTGACTGTGCCAACTTTTCCAGAAGCAGAAGTGTAATGCACCTCACCCTAACTGCAGTATTGTTTCTGCCCTGCCAGCCATGAAGAGGCTGGCTATAGTGAGCAGATGGATTCCTTTGGATTATCTTAATTATTATGAATACCCTGATCTGTCAAAAATGTTACTCAATGAGAAAAAAAAAAGGGACTTCAAAAAAGAAATCAAAATATATTGCTAAAACACTTGAATGCATAATATTACAGGATCAGCAAGAAAAAAAATAGTTTCATTTATCTGTATAGGCAATGAGCAATGAATGTCTAAGCAACAAATCACCTTCATAAATTAAGAATGTCTCTCTCAGAAATATATGCTTTCAGTGCAGACTTCATAATTTTTGGTGAGGGGACATGGAAAACCGCTAGGGTATCTATTAAGAAAGACTGATTTAATCTGAAGTAAATGATCCCACAAAATCCTCAGAGAAGACTCTTCTTACAATATCAAGAATTCTAACTAGGACAAGCCCACATCAGCATCAAGCACAGCAAGACAATTGAAAGACAGATTTAGGACATCATCAATATGACTTCCATAACAAGTGATAATATGGATGCCATCTGGAAAACACAGAAAGGGAGTTGGATATGGATGAGCTTCTGTCAAGTTATTCTCTATTTTTTTTCTGCTATTTTTTGCAAGTTCCTAGCTGTGATAATTTTTTATATAATGAAAACCCTCATAATCTTAGCATGCTTATGGGTGGAGAAGTTCTGAGAGTTAAGGACTTTGGGGGCGCAAATGCTTAGTTCTGCAAGGTTTCAGATAAAGATTTTAATCTGACTAGAATCGCCATCATTTTCTGTGATATGTCCTAAAAATTTTGAAATACATTTTTCTCTGCCACAAACAGCAGAAAAGCTGTAAAATGGTTGTGGATTCTGAATATGTTATAGGTTGTTCTTATGATCAGGTTGTGCTGATTTCAAAGTAAAACCAGTGAGAGACTCTAAGTCAGAAATACAATTTAATAGGAGAGAAAAAAGAAATAAAAGCAATAATACAAAAGACCAGTGACAGAGTCAGAATACAACCTGACACCCTGTTAGTTAGGGTGATGGTAGCAGCCCAGATGGAGCAGTCTTGTTGAAGCAGTGATCCTGTAGAAAGGTCTGGTAGCTCTTGTCCTCTGGGAATCCAGTGGGTAAGGCCTGCTCTGCTGTCCCAAATCCCAGATTATATCCAGGTGGGAATGCTTGGCTCCTCCCCCTGGGCGGAGCATCTCACAATGGGCTGATACCATTCTATGAGTCATGCAGTGGGTCCTTGATTGCCCATTAAACAGAGAGAGCTCCCAGAGGGAGTTACCCATAAGTCATGGGCAAGGCCTTGATGGCCCATTAACAGAAGATAGTCCAGAGGGAGGGCACAAGGGAAACACAGCCCCACCTGGTTCCAACAGCTTGTGGAGATACTTTGGGCACATCTTACATTGTCACCTAGGACACCGGTATACTTCAGTAACTTCTGCTCTTGTATGTCCTGTCACTGAAGGGCTGGTGAGACCCAGCTAGCTCAAAACTCCATCCCTGTGCCAGGAGTACTGCTCCTGGAAGGCCAGCAGTCCGAGAGACGGCGCAGAACAGGCTGTCTCTGCTGTGGTGGACTTTATAGTGATGAGGCTCGGAGCGAGGAATTGGAGATGGCTCTCTCAGATGTTTATTCTTCAAAGATGGTACAGGAGAAAGAGCGGGCAAGGTCCTGCGCTTGACTTTTAAACTGGGGGAAAGAGGGGGGGGTTAGGTAAGTGATTGCCCCAGGTTAACACAGGGCAGGCTCAGGAGAGAGCTGGACAGGTGATTCAGGGATTACAAAACCTGGATAGGGTCAGGATAGGTGGACACAGAGACGGGAAGGAGATCCTTGGGGCAGGACTGGCCACACCAGGGGGAGGAAAGAGGGGGAAACAGGAATGAACCATTTTGGGGAACACAGCTTAACAAAACTGAATGAAAACCCATTACTACATAGGTCCCACAAGTACTTGACTTGTCTGAAGACAAGCCATTCCTGCCCTCTGGTTGTATATGCATGCATTTCCTTCTGAGGCTGGCACACTTGGGTAATTTAATTGGACTTAGTTCTTCTTTATAACACAAAGATGGAACTCTAATCCTTTTAAGGAAGAGCACCTCATTTTATCACTTTCAAATTCACAAGCCCCTTCAAACTTGTCATCTTTCTGTTAGCAAAAAAGGGACCCTGCAAGTTGTAGTTGTTCCAATACCCAAGTTACGGTAATTACTCCCTGTCTAAAGCTAGTTACAAGCTATATTTCTTGTTCTTATTGAAACTGCTATAAAATAAGTAGCTGTTGAGGCCTGCAATATAGAAAATTTATGTGCTTAGATTCTCATAAATTCAGGTCCTGTTTAGCCTCTTTGTCAAAAGGGAGACATTTGCACGAGGTAATTGACCCCTCTATTGGTAAGCTGATACTAACAGAGGGCAGGCCAGGTGGCCAGCCTGGACTCTCCAAAGCTCAGTGGAAGATCACAAGCTAATGCTATCTGAGACAGTGTTTCACAAATTGGGCAGTCATAAATTAGGACTCTGTTTAGAACTGAAGTGTCATGACCGTGGGATACAGGATGTCTCCAGAAGTGTGTTTATATTCAGCTGAATCACCAGTGTGCCAGAAAAATTCATTGGAAAAGCTTTGCTGTAAATAGCAGGTTGTAGTTCAGGGGAAAATGCCAGAGCACATGGCTTGTCAAGGGAATCAGCTCCTGACTCCAGCCAGCTGCAGACATGTCCTGGCAGCTCCTGGCTGAACAAAACAAGGAGAGGACCTTGGGAATTCCTTAAACATAGATAGCCCTTAATGTTTGTGGTTGCTCTGTTTGTTTTCTGTATCTACTTTCTAGTTTCTTGATTTATTTTGCTTTTCATCAGGTCATCTGGCAGCTGTCACCTGGCTTGGTGAATAATTTTAGCAGAAACTAGCAGTAGTTCAGGTGGTCTAACTTCAAAGGAGAGCAGTATAACAAATTTCCACTGGATTGCAACTAGGCATTGAGCCACACATGCTTAAATTAGACTCTCCTGCTACCTTCTGGAAGGAATTTGTGCAAGGAGAAGGTGTGACAGAAGTGATGCCTAGAAGTGATGCCTTCTAAGCAAGTCAGACTGGGAGAGAAGCAAGCTTAATACTGGCTAGATAAAACATGCAATGTCAATGCAAAAAAAAAAAAAAAAAAAAAAAAAAAAAAAAAAGAAANAATTAGTGTTCTGTATCTGTTTCTATTAACATTTCCAAAAAAAAAAAAAAAAAAAGGCAGGACAATAAATGGAAATAGAAAAACTATAACAAAGCAAGAAAATCAGTCAAGAATGCAATGAAGCTGTTGACCAAGAAGCAGATGGCAATAAATTTAGGCAGCTTCTGAGAATCCTAGAACTAAGGTAAGGAAGCTCAGCACTGTGAAATATGATGATCTGATACCTGAGGGCAGGCAGATATTCAGATATGCTTGAAAGAAGTTCTTATCGAACAAGCTGAAGTTGGTAATTTAAACAAATGCATAAATTGAATTCTTGCATACGAAACACCATGAAGTTGATACTGAAACAGCAGAAGAGGGTGGAAGAAGCATGGAGAGGCTGAGGAGTGCTTTGCTTTGCTGGAAGTGGGTTTTCAGCATAAACCAGCAGCAGCCCAGCTCACACTGCACAGGCTGAGACATGCACCTCTCATACTTTTAATCTGATCTGTGTGTAGGCAGGAGTCAGAGAGAGCCTGCCTGGAGGCAGGAAGAGGATCTTGTCTCCTTCAGTCTGAGGGTATGAACCCTGTAGGACACTTTTAGTTAAAAATACTGGAAACTTCCTCACATGAACAGGAAACAAGCTCTGTCTTTGGCAAAGAGAGACCAGATTCCTAGAGAAGGCTGCCAGAAAACAATTACTCTGGTTAAGTGCACAAGCTACATCTGGGATGGAGATATTGCTTAGTGTATTTAGCAAATTATTTCAAGGTAATACAAATAGAAACAGATTGCTCTTATTTAAGGGGTGGTGAAAAATGAAGAAGCACTGGACTCTGTCTTTCATCAGTCAGAAAAAAATGACTTGGCTGAAAGAGGCAAGTAAATTACTGAAGGTATGCCTGAGTGTAACTAGGAGTGGACATAGTGTGTACGACTTCATTTCCAGTTTGCCCACCAAGAGATTTCTTTGTCCTCTCTGACATAAATGGACAACACAGAGAAATCTTTTTGATTTCTGTAAGGACTCCTAGTATGAAAGCACCAGATCTGAAGATGCATTACCAAAGTCTGCCATCATCACTTAGCTGGAATTTCAAAACATTTATAAAATGTGAACGAGTTCAGACAGGGCCGTGCAGATTCAACCTCACCTTCATGGGTGAAAGTTCTAGTTCAGCAGTAAGCTGAACACAAAGGGTTCATAAAGCTGTGTCAGGAGAGTTTAAAAGGTAAATACAAAGATGAGGGAGGATAAATCTGCTCCAGCCTTCCCCATGCAGACATCTGTTTTGGCATTGGGTTCTCTCTGTGGTCAGCTAAGAGCAACAGATATTTCTGGGCATGACTCATCCCATTTGAAACCTGGTACTTGTGCAAACAAAGTGCACCTTGAGATTGTCACTCTCTCTCCAGTGACCGAAGGGGATAGACAGGGTGATCAGCTCATCTGCAAATGCTTCCTACATAGATGCACAAAAACGAGTCAGAAGATCAAATGAGTGTTGGTCCAGAAGACTTACAGAGGTCCATTCCAGCCTCAACCATGAAGTTCAGGCCAAGTGCAAACAAGTAAAATTGGAGCAGCTGAAGGCAGCTGCCTCTCAGGTCGCACAAACTAGCTATAAATCCAGTTTTTCACAGCATTTTAAATGAAAGCAGGATGGGAGTGAAGGGTCAGTGATATTATCCATTAATTTTCATCCGGGTGAAAAAATGCAAATTTTGACAAGAGTGTACATGAAGAGGATCATTAAGTGATTGAAGCAAAAGAAAACATACTGAATTTTCTGTCTTGTTACTGGTAGCCTTTACTTTGTTAAGATATTGATCTGTGTACCATTTGCCATTTTTAAGAAGAGATCGGCTGAAACTGTGACTCTTGGGAACAGAATATACAACTTTTTATATTCTGAGACTTAATCAACTACTGAATAATGGTTTTTATTCCTTGTGTACAGAGAAACAGGTGCTGAACTGATGTCCAAGCCACTGAGAAATATAAAGTGCCTTGGGATGGAGGGAATAAATGTGCAGCTGCCAGAGGAAAAGTGCAACAAAAGTGTTATTTTCTGAGGAGACTATGATGGCCAAAGAAGCAACTAACTAGGAAAAGATTGCCTTATTTGCCTGAAAGCCTCATTCTGCCACTAATTTCTGGAAATAGATCAACTCAGAGGAGTAAGTATAATCATCTCCAAGCCATTTATGAGTCTGAGATTAAAGTGGGCTGGTGAGGTGTGAAGAAATATGGAGGTGTGAGGAAAAGAAAATGATCCTCTGCAACTGCTATCAGATACAGCATCCAACTGCCCATAGGCTGATTGTGTTACAGAGGAAACGTAATACAATTTTGTAATTATAACAGGATTTGTTTTTCAGTATTCTTTAGATTTGTGTTTTAATGCAATTGTCTAAGCCTTCCAAGAGCATCTTGACCTGTGATGGTTATAATTCCCACCCCCAAAAAAAACCTTAAAAATTCCTCCATACTTTTAATGAATTTGGGAAAGAAAAACCAACCAAACAGCCAACCAAACAACCCCCCCAAACATTTCAAACAGATAAAACAAAACCAAACAAACACAAACAAACAAAAACCAAAAACCAAAACAACAAACAACAAACAGAAGTAACCTTTCTCATTTGCCCAAAACATTACTGAGTAATAGTAGGTAGCTTGGACAGGTGGACTTCCATGGCAGCTGTATTGGACTAATGGCTGCTCAGATGAAAAGGTTTATTTAACTTTATGTGACCCTTCTCTTTTCAGCACTTTCAGCCTTGATGATTTTAGTAATAAATCCAAGGGAAATACTCGGGTGTACAGTGACAATATCAAAAATGTACATTTACTAGACAAATACATTTTGTTAAGCAAGCCAGGATCATGACAAAGAGAAAATTAAGAAGAGAAGGAGAAGAAAGAAAAACAAAATGTCAGAACTCTCAGTGACTATTGAAACTATTCTTTGTCCAACTCCAAAACAGATAGAGAGAGAAAAAAGAATGCATTAGGTTTTCATTGGAAATTTTATATTCAACCTCTTTATTACTTTCCTGATACAGTTAGTTCATGGGGGATCTGATTCCTCACTTTGCTATCCAGTTTGAAATCAGGTTATCATGAAAAGTGATACCTGTATTAATACCTGTATCTATACGTGTATCTTTTAGTGTGCTAAATGAAGCAAATTAGCTTATGTAGCAAGGAAGTAGATGTTTTAACAGGTGTATTTAATATTTTAGTATAGTGCTGCTTAGTTTTTTAGTTCCTTACAGAACTATTCCCTCATGTTCCTAGCCAAAGGAATGTGCCATGCTCACAGCTGCCAACAGTCACTGTCCTGAAGGAGCAGACAGGCTTTGCTGCTGGTCAGCACCTCCAAGTCCCATGTGTGAGATGAGTTAAGGAACAGCAGCAGATGTCACAGCATGATCAGTGCAAGCTAGGAGTAAGTCTTATAAACATGGACCCTGCACACTACATCAGCAAGGATGTGGTGTGGATACCAGTCACCTTGAAATCACTCAGTCCCAGATCTTGCAATGCCTCTAGTCTATCTGACTATACCTTGAACAAGCACAGCATCTCCAGGCCTGGCCAATGAATTTTCTGGTATTTGATGCATTCAACTCTAAAGTCATTCACACAAATACATGGGGGAGGGTGGGCAATCATCAAGTAATGCTTTTCTGGTAAAAGCATTGCAGGAGGAGCCCACAGCCTTACAGAAACTAGAAAAGCAAACTTTTTTAAATTAATGGATACATCTTTTCAGCACACTTGAATATTCTCCATTATTTTGCTGGGTTTTCATCTCATCCCAAAGCATATTTAAATGTTTCATTGTTTCTTTCCCTCTCAGATTTGCTGTGATGCCATCAGCAGTTACAAATGCTAGGCCAAAAAAGCATTACAAATGCTAGACCACATTTATGGATTCTCAGCATCCCAACCCTTTGCAGCATCTGCAACTGGGGCCTGTCCCCATCTCATCAAGAATTTCTGTGGAATCTCTCCCAGGCTGGCAGAGCTACCAGCTTCCATCTTCAGTGGCCCAGTTCAGATTTACTGCTCCATGCCCTCACCTCCAAACATGACTCTCTCTTTTATTTTTTATTCTCTGCTTTCTCTGCTGGCTGCAATCACTTTAAGCAAATGAAAAATAAAAAAACCCCAAAAACCAGGGGTGGTAGGTGCTGCTTTAAAAGGAGTGCCCCCAAATCTGCCCCTCAAGTGAATCCTGCAAAAGTTAACCTGCATGACTGTTGTAAGTGCAGCTGCTGCGGCAGGGGCCTGGGAAGACCAGCCCCCGTGACCCATTTTAAACACACAATCCCTGATTCATGGCAGAAATCTCATTATGGACGTTCATTTTTTTAAGAACTGTAGCAGTGGGTAACAGCATATCTTCAAATTAAATCCAGTTCAATAAATAGCACAAAATTAAATCATTCAAGGTCTGCTCTGCCTTGAGCTATACTTAAGCCCTGTGCATGATTAACAGATTAGAATGCGAAAAAAAGCAGCTTAATATGTCCACTGCAGAGATACTTTTATTCCCCTGTGCTACAAATTGTTTTATCTCTATATACTACACCAGTCTGCTCTGCCTGTAGGTCTGAGCAGATGGTGTGGCTAGAGGAGCACTGAATTTCCAATTTATCCTGAAACCTGGATATTCGTGTTGTGTCCTTTTAATAACAGTGTTTTAAATCCTTGCAAAGAGCTATGTATTTGTCTGTATTTCTCCCGTTACAATAGTATTCCAAATCAAGATCAACACAAACAAATGCTGAGAGGCTCAAATTGGAGCCGAGCCATGCAGTAATTCAGTATAAAAGAAAAGGCAATGGCATCCAGATAGCCCAAATCCTACCTTCATGCCTTATCTGTAACAACACACTGTCTCTATGTGGCTGTCACTTACCATCCTTTAAATTAGCACTTTACATTGGGACATTTAAATACCAAGTATTCGTCACAATGAACTTCAATTAATTAACAAAACTAGCATTCCAAGCTTTCATTCTCTTAAATGGAGCCTACCTTTTTTTATAAGGCTGCATAGCTGTATGACTACACCACTGCACTTAAAATAAAAGTAACTAAAGTAGATCGATACAACAGAATATATATAATTTAAATTCTTATGGCATAGCAGGACCATGTTTCACTTTCAGCAGACATGGAGAGGTGAGAGGGCTCAGCCTTGTGCAGGATGAAACCATTTGCAATATTGCATATGCTGTGCATAGCACTGAGGACTAAGAGAATCAGGCACACATTGAGACCATGCTCAGGTCTCAATTAGAAATATCAGTGATATTCCAGGCCCAGGTATCAGAATACCACTGCAAAGCCTTTGGCACTTAAATAACCAGAAAATCGTTGTCATAATTTGCATTTAATAGCTGAAACCCACTTAAATATAGGGACATATCAGAATAGCAATGAGAAGCACTAGCATATTCATGTATTTTTAAATATGAGAAAGACCACCCTGCTGCAGCAGGTGACATTTTGCAGTCTGCTCTGATACCCTCCTTCAATCACACCAGCTCCTTCCAGCAGATGTTTTCTGCCAAAGTGCCTGTACAAATTAGAAACCTGCTGGCACAGGGGATTTTTCAAAATGAGCAGTGGGATTTTAATTTAGTAATTCTCTTAAACATAAAACCCTTGAACCCCTGTGTGGGCTTACAAGCTATATGGCCAAGTCAGACTTGCCTCTCAGGTGCAAAATGACAGTCAGCCTGCACCAGCTGTAAAAGCACTGGACTAGTGAGCACCACTGCAGCGTGGTGATATGGCACCTGCAGCTGCTGAGGCACAGGCTCATGTCAGAAGAGAAAAGCTACCTTACGAATAGGTTTATCTGTGATATTGTTTCCTTTTGGTAAGGTTTCATGTAGTTTTCCCCTATCTAGATTTCAGAAATGAGTCAGGTGATAAATGACCCAGTTTTGAACAGGAAGGTTATCCCAACTTGCTATGCTACTGTGAGCATGTGTAGTCTTCTGATTTTAAGTGCATCTAAAGAAAAGAAGGAAAGAAGAGTTGATCAAATAAATCATTAGTTCTTTATTGTAAGTTTTCAATGTATTGATGTTTGAGCAGCAAGCTTTGTTGTGTTAGAGGTTTTTTCCTAACAGTAATTTCTGTAGTGACTTCTACCAAAACAAAGGCAATATGGTTTTAAGACTTTTCAGTGTGATAAGGCTGTGCTGAGAAATTAAGAACCTGTTTGTATGTATCATACTACTTTTCTGAATAAATTAATCATAACAGCAGCCGAAATGTTGAAAATTGTGAGTGCTTTTTCAACTGCTTGCATAAAAATGACTGCATTTTTATTGCTCTGCTTCAAACTCAGGTGGCCATGATTCTGTTACCTGATTGTTCTGTAAATCTTGGACTTTGCATTGTGCAAAACCCCAAAAAATAATCGAGTGAGTGTGAGACATGCAATATGTGAGGAGAGACTGACTTTCCAGACTCCTCAAAACAGAAAATCATGGGAAAACATCCCAATGTCAAGAGCTAAGGCTCCAAGATGCTTTCCAGTTCACCTTGAAGCAGCAAGAAAACATCATTTATTTGATGAGCTCATTGCCTGCAGTGCCAGACTCTGCCCTTCCAGAATCCCAGGCGCTGGGGAGAGTCAGTGAGCCCTTTCATTTTCAGTCATTTATTATCATTGACAAAGGGACACTCATAGCCATGTTCTTCCTCTTTTTTTTTGTTGCAACAAAGGCACTGACAGCTTTGCACGTGCCAGTTGTAAGAGGCCTGTGTCTATACACAGCCCAGCCAATATCAGCAGATAAAAAGACACAGCCAAAAAGATCAGTCCTAAAGTCTCAGCATCTTTCAAACATGTCAGATTTGCTGTGAATATGCTGATCAGCTGGGCTCCTGCAATTGGTCTGAGTATGTCCAACTAACCATGTTAAGTTTGTCCAGGATGGGTGGAAAGGCAAGAGTGTTGGCCAGCAGAAGTTCAGAGACTGCAGAAGCTCAGAGTATATCAGCAGCACTCCAGCCAGAGCTGCAGGGAGGTCCACAGCTGCACTGAGTGATTTTTAGAATTGAATGCTGTATGACTGGGGGAGGGGAAAAAAAACCGCTCAGGAAGGCAGGAGAGTGTAGGTGTGAAAATTTTCCCCAGATTTAACAAGATTCTAAATATTTTCATCAAGAGAATCTGTGAACAACTCTTTGCATCTAAAATACCCTAAGGATCTGAGACTGTTGCGTGCTCTTGTTTAATTAAGGTTTGTTACAAGACCTGCTGAAACTATTTTTCTCATGTTCATATTACAAAGGCTCTGTGATAGTAATGTGAGACCAAGAGGAATAATCCCATCTGCATAACAAAAACTAAAGGGAGATCTGTAACTGATTTAATTTTATTGCATTTCAACCATGAAATACATCTTTTTACATCAGAAATACATGATAAATTGCATTTCTGTCAATAGGTTACACAGATGAGTACACTACTCTATCAAAATGAAACTTTAGCCATTTCCTGTTATTAAGCTTATGATTCTTGCAGCCACATCCAGACTTGGATCCAGAAGCACATCCTTCCAAAGATGTTCCTTCTGGACTGATGCAGGCTGACACAGAAAGGGAAAAGAGCAAACAAGAGAGAACTGCGGGAGATACAAGCAGGATAACTGTAAGGTGCAGACAGGAAATACGCTTTCTGGTTTTAAGTAATTTGGTTCAGTTTGTTATAAAACTTATATTGTTCAAAGAGACACAGAGAAAGTGAATCCTTTTTATTTCTGAACTTCAAAATTATGCATCTTAAAATGATAATAGAAAGACACCAGTTCAGTTTGTCTGGAAATTAATTGGGATTGAAATATTAGCCATGTCCACTTTCATTTGGACTGGGTTTTTTCTTTTCCAAATGGAAATAGAGAAATATATTTTTAGTTTTACAATCCTTTTCTGCTTTTCATTTCCTATAAATACTGTTCAAGGTGTTTTGGATAACAGTGAAAACCTATGTATTTTTGCAGCTGAGAAGATACCTACTGACTGCTGAGGGTACTGATGACTGACAAGTATACATAATTTGAAAATTTGTCACTATGATTACTAAACACATCAAGTTATTTTAAATGTCTTGACAGTCTTCTCATTCAATGGCAACAGAAATTGAGACAGTATTCAGCAAAGCCACAACTTTGATGTTGATATCAGTTTTACTTTCATCAGGAGACATTTGGAGGCATCACTTATTAAATCAGAAAAGACATTAAGTGCTTTTTACTAAAGCATGTTGTTGGACAGAAGGAATTGTGGTTGAGGCAGTAAAATTCCATCCTACAACATGCCTGGCTGGATCACAGGAATCACACTCAGATCACAGGAAGCTCTTATTTGGGCCATGTAGGGAAGGAAAACAGGTCTCTTAACACAAACAGAGATAATTTTAATTACTTTAATTGTTTTTGTAGGAGCCCTTTAAAGAGAAACTCCATTTTTTTAGGACTCCCACAGGATAAAGGTAAATTATCGAAGTAAATAGACACAGAACATCTTAGATCTCAGACAAAACATTTAGGCAAACTGATCTATTTGACTTCCTTGGAGAATAACTGTCAGTATTCCCCAGAGGAAGACGGATGGCACTGAGAAATCCCTAGGCTTCATCTGAATCCTTCAAGTCAGTAAAGCCAAACTACTGCAAATAGAGGTGACTTAGATTTCCCTACAAAACCCTTTAGATGGTAGTGCAAGGAGCAGTACATCAAAGCCCAAGATACTATTGAATAAAGGCAGCTCATACTGGAAAAAAAACCCCCAACACCAGGTTTATAAGAGCAAGAAACAAAATGGATCAAGAATGAAGGAACTGACTTTAAAGAGTTTTTCAAAGTACCAGGCATGGCTAAATTGATTGATCTCCTTGATAACTATCAGTAAATCACAATGCCAGGCTCCAGGAGAGCTGGGTACCCCTGACCAAGTCTGTGTTTTCAGGAGGAGTCCCTCAGGAGATGACTTAAACCAAACCTCAAGGAAGGTCCTCAGTGTTCCACAGATGAAAGTCTGCTATGGCTGAGTTACTCAAGAGACAGGGTCATACCACTGCTAAGAAATGCCTCTATTTCAAGTCATTCTATAGACCATGAATTTGGGTGAAACCTGTTTGGAAGCTTATCACCAAGATCAAGTAGATAAAACACTCAATTAACTAAAATGTAAAGCAACCATTTAGCTCCCTACTTTGGCTAAGTTTTGGAAGCAGGCATGACTCTTCATGGTGAAGTTATTTGACTCAGTCCCCATACTCAAGAGGACATCCCACCCCCTTTGCTAAACAGCTGTGTGTGCACCAAGGAGGCTCAGAGAACACAGGCACTTGCCATGTTTGTGTTGTTTTCAAGGGGATATACAAATAACAACCCACTAGTAGTTTTTGAGCAACTCTGAGTACAAGTGGGAAATCCTGGTCCCTTTCAGCAGCAGCTCAGTTCAGATGTAGGTGGGTGTCAGCAAAGTGACTCTCAGCAGAAATGAAAGCCAAAGGTGCAGAAAATTGTCAGTTACAAAATGCTGAGCCCCTGAGGGAACCACTGTCCCTGCCAAATCCCATGGGGCTCCCCCACCCTCCCGTGGTTAAAGATCCCATTTCAGCCCAGCCTGGATCCATCAAGTAAGGACTCCCCATTAGAGTTACCTTGCTTGAGGTAACTTACCTTCCTCAGAGCCCAGGTGGAGGCAGCTGTGACAACAATTTCAAATACTTAAAATATTAGAAAATTTAGTAAAACTTTCTTCCTGCTTTGCCAGTAATCTTTCAGTGTTTTCAGGGGGTATTTCCCAATGGTAGGTTGGAGGAGAAATCACAAATAAAAATCTCCACCCAGTAAAACCACAAAGTATGACTGTTTCTCAAAACAAGATGTAAAGTATGGGCATTTCACCACAGTACCAAAACAGACATGAACAGTCCTTTGTAGCTCCTGCCTGGGCAGTTGCTTCAGCTTCAAATGGATCAATACCTTTCCCTGGAGGCGGAGTGACAAGACCACCCAGCAAGAGGATAAACATTATAAAAGCCCATAGGTAAGAGGACTGAAGACAGTGAAGGAAGGGCAAAAGAAAAATCAACCACCGCTGACAAGAAATACAGCAAAAGAAACTCAAATAAATTTTCCTGTAAGCAGAGCAGAGGTAGAGGGAGTTCAAGTTCAATGGCTCCAGCCTTGGCCATTCCTCATGGCCAGCAAGATGGAGCAGCCTGATTTGAGCACCAGCAATGCCTACATGCTCTTCTGCATACCACGAAGTCCAGCAGCTAATAAATAATGTGTGAAATCTGCCTGGACAGACTATCAGGTTTTCCCAGACATTTCCATAGTCAGCCCAATTCTTCTAAAAGAATCTGAGGAGTATTGCAGAAACTGTGCTGAGATCAGCTTGAAGCTTTCAGGATGTATTTGAATATTTTTTCTTTGAGCTGCATGGCTGAAATATATTTTTGCACCAGCTCAGCAATTGCATGTAACTTTTTTTATTGTTGTTCAGCCAGAACAACAGTTATCTCTCCTTAGAAAATCAGCCTCTATATCCTTGATGATATAATGACCTTTTATTCTGTGTTTTTTTTCCTGTTCACCCACTTGTTTCATGAGCTAGGCTTGTGCGTTTTCTCTTCATTTTTCTAACAGGTATAATAAGAGTGAAGTGCTACTGAAGACAAGATGATTTCTGTGCTAAAGCTTTAGTAAATTTTGTGAGGTAATTTTCACAGTCATATAGAACATGAAACTGCACTAAATGTCTACATCACTAAAGTAACAAAGCCTGACAATTAACATTTGTGTACCAAAAACTGCCCAGGGAATACTTAAGCAGTCTCTTTGCAGAAAGCAGTGTACAAAGTCTTTGTTTACAGAAGTTTACAGTAAAACCAAAATGGTTTTGATCCCATGTTTAATGCATACAAGGCATAGGGATGCCTCACTAAATACACGGTGGGGCTGCAGGTGCATAGTTGTGCTATGATTGCTTTGGACAAATTCTGTAAAGCTTGTAATGAAGGCCCAAAGCTAGAGACTAACACCAATTTTCAAATCTGCTGCACTCATTAGACAGCTGAAAAAAGAAACTGTGGACTGCTGACTACCATTCCAGTCAGAAACCCCCAATTAACAGCATAACAAGCCCAGAGAAGACTTTCTCATTAATAATCAGTAATGACAGGCAGGGAATTAAACTGGTTCCCAAAGGTTCCAGGAACCCAGGAATTACCCAGAATCAATATCTTCTTGCCTGCTAACATTTTCCTCATGAAAGTTAAATAATCTGGCACAAGCATATACAAGATTAATTCTAAAGTGAATTATACATTCTGGCATTTGTCTTTCTTCCATACAGGCATGTCTCATGGGAATAATTTGCAAAAATTATTCCAAAATTCTGAATTTGCAAAATTATCTTTAGAAAACTTGATGGGACATATTTATAAAGTAGGTGCAGTGATTGAGCACTCAGCATTTTCATTTGCATATGCCAGTACAGATTTGTACGTATGACTGAAGTGAATACAAAGGCAGATAGATGCTCAGTCCAAAAACTACATCCCGTGCATGAAAGTGTTGCCTCAGGAAAGTGCAGGAGAATTGCAAGTATTTTGTTACAATGGCTGTCAGAGGGGTTACTTTGGGGGAAAAAAAAATCCCCCGTTAAAAATAGGTCTTAAATTTTCTAGTTCATTTCTTTGCTTGAGTGAACTGTGAAAGAGTTAGTTCCCTAATTATGCCAACACAATGGCTGAACTTGTTGAGTTGCAAAAGCTTGCTGTTAATCAGCATCTCTAATTCAGTAATAGCAAGCCTGTGACAATGAGAGAAAGTAGGAAAAGATTCACAGTTTCTGCCACTAAAAACTATTATTTCCCACACACTCTAGTATAGAGGCAGTTCTTGTACTCAAAGCTGTGAGACCCCAAACACATTACCATAGGAATAATTTTACTGTGGCAGCTACTTTTGATTGCTAGATATTGTGATGGACGTGCTGGCTATTGGTAAGTGTTTCAGGGCTGTGAGAGAATTGTCTGTCTGCTAATGGGATAACAAGGCCCACTCTACAGGGAAGAGGTTTAAAGCTTTCATATTAGAGTCATCCTTGGTGGAATTTAGGAAAACTCAAGTTACATTAGCATTGAGTTGGATCATGGAATAGATGCTTTTTTCTTTCATCATTGCTGATTTATCTGAATTTACACTTACTAACAGACTTCCTTCTGAGCTTCATTTTGAACCTCAACAAATACATAAACTTGCTTTGCTCTGCCTTCCACTTCCTGCATTTTCTTATTACATTTCCTAGTTGCATTTTCCATCATCTTCAATGATGGCATTAGCTTCCTTTCTTAAAGGAAGTTAGAGGAGCTCACAAGATCACTGGCAGCATAACCATGTTTTAAGTTTAAAAACCTCAAACCTTCCTCCTTCCATTTGTTTTGTTTTTTGTCGTTTCAATACTCAGATCTCACATTCTTGGAATGTGAGACACAGACAATCTCTCTCTGACAATTACAGTGTAGTATATTTGTTATAGCCTTATTTTTAAATAAATCAAAAGCAGAAATAAAATGTCTCTGTTTCTCTTGAGCATAGAAGAGCTCCCCTAGCTAGGTACCTGTCAGGCTGCTGCAGCTGGTTCAGTGATGCTGCACTGGGCTATCAAGCATCCCTTAGCCCAAACACAGGCTGCAGTGCTGAATTTGGCTTAATCTGAACACCTCAGCTCACCCTCTGTACCCAGCCCTTATGTCAGGAAGCAGAGAGCACCAGCAGGCCTAACTTCACAACTTTAACAGTTCTTAGGAATAACTTGAGAAATCTGGTAGAGAAGGGAGCAATGCATCCCCTCCCTTCCGACTCCACGCATGCTGTTGGTCCCCAAACTCAACTGCCAGCTCCCCTCAGTCTGAAGGGCACAGAGGAATCTCATGCCTTTCTGCTGCCCCTGCTCTTTTGCAGAGCCACTGGGTGATACGAGTTGCATGGTGGCTATGTCATTGTATTAACCAAAACTAGAAGCTGTTCAGAGTCACAGAAGTCACAGTCAGAGAATATGCTGAGCTGAAAGGAACCCTCAAGGATCACTGAAGTCCAACTCCTGGCCCTGCACAAAACCTTCCCCAAGAGTCCCATCACGTGCCTGAGTGTTGTCCAAATGCTTCTTGAACTCTGTCAGGTGTGATGCTCCGTGGAACCTGTTCCAATGCCCAGCCACCCTCTGAGTGAAAAACCTCTTTCTAATATCTATACTAAACCTCCTCTAGCACAACTTCAGGCTATCCCTTCAGGTCTTCTTGTCACTGTTCAGCACAGAGATCTGTGCCTGCACCTCCTCTTCCCCTCATGAGGAAGTTGTAGACTGCAATGAGACCTGAACAGACCAAATGCCCTCAGCCACTCCTCATACAGCATCCTCTCAAGGCCCTTCACCATCTCTGTTGCCCTCCTTTGGACATTCTTTAATAGTTTTGTATTTTCCTTATATTGCAGCATCCAAAAATGCACACAATATTCAAGATGAAGCTGTCCCAGCTCAGAGCAGAGAGGGACAATTCCCTCCCTTGCCTGGCTGGCAATGCTGTGTCTGATGCACCCCAGGACATGGTTGGCCCTCCTGGCTGCCAGGGCACACTGGTAACTCAAGTTCAACTTGATCAGGATTCCCATATCCCTTTCCATGGTGCTGCTTTCCAGCATCTCATTCCTCAGTCTGTCCTATCCCAGGTGCAGGATCCGGCTCTTTCCTTCATTGAACTTCATACTGTTGGTGATTGCCCAGAGCTCTGATTTGTTGAAGTCTCTCTGCAGGGGCTCCCTGCCTTCGAGGGAGGCAACAGCTCCTTCCAGTTTTGTACTGTCTGCAAACCTGCTCAGTGTCTCTTCCAGTCCTGCATCCAAGCCCTTTATGAAGATGTCTAAGAGCACAAGACCTATGACAGAGCCCTGCAGAGCCCCACTAGTGACAGGTCACCAGTCTGATGTCTGTGTTCACTGCAATCCTTTATGCCTGACCTGTGAGCCAGCTGCTCACCCATGTGTTTATCCAGCTGTGTGCTGGACATTTTGTCCAGAAGGATACTGTGAGAAACAGTATTGAAAGCTTTATTGAAAACCAAGCCCTTGATCACCTGGGCGTGTTACTTTGTCATAAAAGGAAATCAGGTTTGATAAGCAGGACTTTCCTCTCATGAAGCCATGCTGGCTGTGACCAGTAACTGAACACCTGGTTTCTCTCAAATCAGCCACAGAGAAACTCAGAGGTCTGGACTTGTGCCTGTGTAATGATCAGGAGTACAAGACAGAGTACACAAGACAGAGGTAGTTGAGAATGCTACAGTTTTCCTGCATCATTTCCTTGTCTTCCTTCCAGATGCTCAAGAGTGACATCAGGTGTGCATGCAGAAAGCTGAATTGCTACCGTCTGAATGTGGCTTTGTGTCTGAAGACGCTTCCACCCAACTGCTTACCAGCCCTGGATTAGAAGTCTACTCTGCTTTTGTCTTACTTTCCACTTTCTTCCGATCTTCTAAATTTCCACCGAGTCTCTCAGAATTTCTGTGATATTTTTGACCTTTCACAGGTCCTCAATCTCTGTTCCACTTTTGGGGAAAATTACACTGCAAAAAGTCCCTTCTGCACCAACCATCTCGCCTGGACCAGCTTGTCCTTCCCACTATTCTCAACATGTCCTTTCTAAAATGTGAGTTACTAAGTCTGGTTCCATATGTGAAACATGTGGTATTGCACATGTTGGGACATCTGATGACAAAGTAACTTCAAAAATAAGGACATTTGTCCTAGCTTTTTGGCTTCTGGAAGGTTTTTAAGCTGTTACTAACCACGGACTTCCTCTTGGCTGAAGCTTGTGAGTGACAACATGTGCAAGCAGAGAGCTCATTAACAGTCAGGATGTTTGAGGGTGGTGCTCCATGTGCAAAGCATGTTTAATTTTATCAGCAAATCAAGCTATTTTTACTCACAAAGTACTCTGTGAAAATGACAAGAGCATGGGAGAACTGAAAGATTGTGAGATACAGAGGCAACTATTTCTATTTTGATGCCTCTGCTGAGAAGATAAAAATTATTGAGGCTCAAATGCTGCATCCCAGCATTTACTGTCTCTCTTGACAGTAGAAGCACTGTGGGAGACAGAAGACCAAAATTAAGTTAGAGAGATAATACACAGGAAGCCAATGTTATGTTATATTAAAAACAGCCAGTACTTACAGTGACAAGCTTGGAAACTAGAAAGGAAATACTGCAGTACTAAAGTATGCAGACCATGTTATGCCTATATTCTTTCCCCCCTCATTAGAAAATAATATTAAGCTCAGAATTATCACCAAAAAATGACAGGAGCTGGATGCTAAATGGGCAGACTACATTACAGATCAGTAAAGAAGAACCTGGCTGTCTCCTTTGGGTACAGAATTGTTCTGATCCTAGAAGGAGATGCAGATCATTTGTATATGTAAATGGCACTCTTATGGTTTATAGAAAAAGCCTAAATAGGGAAAATTATCTCTCTTATCTGTGCTGAAGAGACAACATATTACGGAACTGAAAATCGAAAAAAGAGAAAGCTGATCTCTTCCCACTCTATTCAGACCAGCAGTCCACTCCCCAATGCCCAAATGAGGTACTTCTAGTGAAGCAGGCACTTTCTTCAGGAGGGCCAGAGCTCAAGGATTACAAGTCTAGCTCAGGCACCTGCTGGGTGGCAAAATAAATACTGGCTTTGCTGGAATCCCCCCGTGCCAAAAAAAGCTCTAACCCGAAACAACTGAAGTAAACACAGCCTAATCCTCTTGCAGCAGAGGAACTGTTGTTACGATGCAGAACAAAACACTTACTGTTGTTCTTTTTTGATTTGATGATCTTTTAACAACTGTGGTTTTATCTTTACTAAAATATGTCCCTTGTGATAAAGTTATTTGTATATTTCATTTTTTCTACAACAGTTACCACTGAACTTTGTAGCTCTACTGTCTGAAAAAAAATCAGTGTAAGATGTACATAGTTTTATTTTCACATTTTTCTGACGGGTTGTCTTTCCCTGTGAGATGTTTGACTCTTTGCAAGACAGCTTTACTTCAGTTAGGCAGGTTTAAGACCTTGATTTTAGTTCTTAGGCCTAAGCATGTGTCATAGAAATCCATATAAAATTAGTTTAAAGTAACATGTCTTGCAGCACAGCTCACTGGCCATCAGTGGTGCTGATGCTACTGCCAACCCAGTATTTTGTCTTACAAAGGGGAAATCCTCGCACCTCAGAGTTATCCATTCTCATTGGCACTTCTCAGGATCCCATCTTGGTAGATCTATCCAAATTACTATTTTGCATGATGCCACACGAGTCAGCTATGCTGGAGACTCTCAAAATATTAAGTATGCATGGTTTTTGGATGGGGAAGGGGTTTTTTTGGCAAGACTGTAACCTGATTTTAGCAAGAGTGTTTTTATTCCGTTGTCCTGCTTTAGTTGTTTGAGAATCTGGATGAAATCATAGTATTGAGTCAGATGTGGAAGTCACTCTGTTAAGTATGAGATACTGGTGTATCTTGGTGTTCAAAGATATAAACAGTGAAATGTATGTTGAGGCAGAATCTCCTGTCCAATGCTACAATTTTGACTTTCCTCTGCTACGGAGCTCACAAATCTTGTTTGGCACCATCTACTCACTCAGCATGCTATAAAGGGCAGGAAGCCCAGTCTTTAACACTTATTAACATGGGGCAAGTAAAACATTAGCAGGCAGACCACTGGCTCACCACCTGGGCAGAAGAGAAGCATGTTTTTCTCCCTTGCATTGAGTTCTGGTCCTTGTACTTTGCCTGATAAATTCAAAATTAGATTATTATTTAATAACTAGACATTTATACTATATCCAGCATCTTCAGACTGTATATCTATGTACCTGTGCTACAGATAGAGCATTTTTAGAACTCATGAAACTAATGGATTGTTTCTGCTCTCTGTTGCGTGTGGTGACAAAGGCTGTGTCAGGTGTCTAACCACTGGTGCTTATATACCACAAAGACTTTTCTGGGAGTAAAAGCATCATGCACCGAGGGCAAGAACCATGTTATCCTCTCTGAATTTCACCCTGCACACCATACTTAAATGTTAGTAGTGTTTTACAGAGGATGCCACCTATTGCCGAGAGTTCGGGACTGTCAGCAGGTCCCACTACACCATCAGCAGGACAGGAACCTCACTCTCCTGACAGCTGGATGCCTTAACCAAAAACATGGGATCACATTCCATCTCCTTATGTGAGCTCTTCCAAGGTCAGGCAGGGGCTGGAGATTCTGAGACTATACGTTCTAATTTAAACACCTGAAGTCAACATCTTGGTTTTCTATCTCCCAGGAGATTTCAACTAATCTTAGATGTCTAAAAAACTAGAAGTCTACGTTTGAACTGGTAACTTTATTCTCCTGCTGTAGTTAATAAAGAGGTCTTTTAGGGAGACATCTCCAATAAGTTGAATGTCCCTCTGTGGGTGCCCATTTCTTCCCTTCAGCTGCAAAGGGTGACCCGCTCAGACAGCTATGGAACTTACAGGTGTAAAAACTGGAGCAATGAGTCATGATCGAGATGTCCGCATCCCATCAGCACACACGTAGACAAAAGTGTGGTTGAGAAACCCCGCAGCTCTCTACAGCGCCGAACTGCAGCATTTCTGAAACTCACTGCAGATTTTAATAGCTGTCGTCTACCCTAAAAATATATTTGCACCTCTTCTCCTTACAGCAGCATCTTGCGTGTTCTTTCTGCGGAGCTCTGGTGAACAGCAGGACCAACCACTCCTCCTCGGGACATCCTCGGCTGCTCGGTACCTGTCCTGGCTCACACACCTCGATCCGGTGCGCCCCTTTCCGGGCGGGGGTGAGTCC
>VXBR01008110.1:23774-112773 GCA_013400215.1 Cisticola juncidis
GGCCCGGCCCGCCACCAGCAGCAGCATCTCCTGCTGCCGCCCGGTCTGCTGGGCGGCGGGCGGCCGCCGCAGCCGCAGCACCGCGCCGAGTTCTTCCTCGGCGGCGCGCTGGAGGTGATCTGCCAGTCTTGGCTCCGCGATCTCCTCCTGGCCCGGCGCGCCCCGGACTGGGTCCGCCGCCGCTACACGCAGCTCCGCTACGAGGACCTGGTGCGGGAGCCCCGCGCCGAGCTGCGCCGCCTGCTGCGCTTCGCCGGGCTGACGGTGCCGCCGGCCCTGGAGGACTTCGTGCTCAACATGACCCGCGGGGCCGCCTACTCCTCCGACCGGCCCTTCCTCATCTCCGCCCGCGACGCGCGGGAGGCCGTGCACGCCTGGCGGGAGCGCCTCAGCCGCCAGCAGGTGCGGCAGGTGGAGGCGGCGTGCGGAGAGGCCATGAGCATCCTCGCCTACCCCCTCAGCGCCGGCGACGCTCGGTAGCGCCCGAGCCCCACGTCCCGTACGGGCCTGAGGGCGGACGGACAGACGAACGGACGGACGGACAGAGGGGCGCCGTCGGGCAGAGCTGAGCACGGGGTCACCGCTGGCATGGTAGGCGCTCCCTCGGGGGCAGCCCCGGCTGAGGGACGCCTGCCTCGCCTCGGGTACAGGCAGCGCTGGAGGTTGCAGGTCTCCCGTACCGCTGAGGCTTCATTGTGGCTGTGTTCCTTCTGGGCTGCGTGGAGAGGGCAGGGGGGATGTTTTGTTTACGAGAAGGGTTTGGTAAGAGGTGTCCTCCGAGTACGGCATCACTCTTGGAGCCTTGTAGCGTGAAACCGTGATCGTGTACAAAGCACAGGTATGCTACAAACAAACTGCATGAAAATTTCAAATTCCCCCAGGTGAAGACTCTCAGCAAGGAACTAGTGAGCCTGGAAGGTGCTCCTGTGAGAGCAATGCTCTCCTGGAGCTCCGAATCACACTGACCTCTGTCCTACTGCTGCTGAAACACAAGAGGCTTCTGTGAAGCCGCTGCAGAGGTCAGCAGGGGCCTGGAGAGCCAGGAGGGTGCCTGCTGCGGGGTTAGACTGAGCTCTGCTGTTCCAAACCTTGTCATTGCTGGTGCTATAGGGAGGGGGCTGAGGGAAGGGGAACCATGTCCAACTCTGTCCCTCATTCTGAGGAGCTGGGTAAGTGGTCGTGCAGAGAGGGTAAGCATTCGCCTGCTTATGTGTTTTGAAGGTGTTTGTGGCAGAAATATTTGCTTTTCTAAAGAAATCTGTAATTGTTTTGAAAGTAGGATTTTTTTAAAATATATGTATATTGACACAGTTTGGTGATACTCACGTGAGATAAGGTGACTAACATGTTTCTTTGGAACATGTGTAGGGGTGAATGAAACTGGAAGGCAAATGCTCAACATTTCCGTTTTGTTTTCTCTGTCAGATGAGAGAGTCACTTTTCTTCCCTTGCTTCCGGGCTGACACATTGTGCTGTGCTCAGGGTCCTTCTGATCACATCCCTTCCAAACAATAACATCCTCTCAGCTGGCAACTCCTGGACAAAAACAAATGTTTCCTAAGAGGCTAAGACAAACTAATCATGAAGTTTCCAAATAAAATCTTACGTTAAAACTAACAAACAAATTAATCAAACAAACAAAGAAACCCCTGAGGTTTTATTTTGGATTTTAAAATGACATATTCCTGCAGATATCCTGCAACTTGTGTGAGAAGAGGATGTATCTGCAGCTGTATCTGCAGTTCAAGTGTATCTGCAATAAAAGGTGTATACCTTTGTTTCTTAATTTCTTGATGTGGGGATAGGAGGTTCAGTTGTAATTTAGGAATGCAGTTTCATAACTTCATAGAGACTGCTTTTGAATCTATTACAGTCTGGTAGTCTTTCAATGGCCCCACAAGAGTGTACAGGATTATAGGGATGTTTACATTCAGTCCTCAAATACAAACCCAGAATATGAGTTTCAAACTGAGGATAATCCAGGATCAGGAAGAAAGCAGTATTTATATAAAGTGCTGAAAATAAAGGCAGTTCAAAGATGTTATGTTATCATGGAGGAGGTGTTTGAATTGCACTGTACATTTTTGTGCTCTGAGTGTTATGCTGTACAGCATGTCACTAAGTCAGGATGAACCTTCATTTACTTTAGCTCTTTTTTCCCTTGATATTCCCGTCTGAATGTGTGTTGGCACAAGAAGAAGGTTTCTTTCATTATCTGACAGGAAAATGTAGCCATAAAAATGTTTTTGAAATAAGGTATCCATTTCCTTATAGCATATTTCATACAGTTTTGCAGCTTTGGGCTTCTGCTTGAAGTAAGAATTACAGGATCTCGTTTTGTGCTAAAAACCTTGTGTAATATCTAAGGGATGTTTTTGCATTCTCTCACTGTGCCTGTGACACCAAAATTTGTCTCTGGGTGTTCCAGTGGCATTTCATAATGGTATTTGTATAGCTAGACAATACCTGTACAATGCCTTGACAACCTGTGTCAGGTAACCTATTTTCGAAGGCTTTTCTGGGACTACACCCAGCCTGGCTTGTACTGACAGGTTTGGAAAGAAATTAAGATTTTTGTGCATACCAAAAGAAGATATGGTGTTTACTTTCTTAAATGTCATGGGAGATTGAAATCCATTATATCCTGTTAATTTGTTCTTAGCAAGCTGCAGTTACAGAATTGTCTGATACAACAGTTAAGCATTCTTCTTACCCTGATAGGGAATCTCATCATGCTCTTTCAGGTGGTAAATATCTTTCATAAGTCTTTCAAAATTCATACTTAGCTTCACTTAAAATGGTTCATCATGATGAGCAAAAAGTGCTAACATCTAGCTTAACTTGATTCTTATAGCTGGGAGGAGATCCACTTACTGGAAATTATTTGTTTTTTTCTGAAACTGTTTCCATGTTTGAGCTGCAAAGGTGATGAAGGGCCTTGAGGGGAAACCACGTGAGGAGCAGCTGAGGTTACTTTGTCTGTTCAGCCTGGAGAAGACTGAGAGGAGACCTCACTGCAGTCCACAGCTTCCTCATGAGGGGGAGTAGAGGGGCAGGCACTGTTCTCCTATCTCTGGTGACCAGTGAAAGGAGCCAGGGAATGGCCTGAAGATGTGTCAGGGAAGGTTTAGGTTGGGTATTAGAAAAATGTTCCTCACCCAGGGACGTTTGGGCTCTGGAACGGGCTCCCCAGGGCAGTGGTCACAGCACCAGCCTGACAGAGCTCAAGAGGCATTTGGGTAATGCTCCAAAGGCACATGATGTGACTGTTGGGGCTGTCCTATGGAGGGCCTCGAGCTGGACTTTGCTCATCCTTGTGGATCTCTTCCGACTCAGAATATTCTGTGATAGGTGCATTTTCTGTATCAATAATTATTTCTGTCAGCAGAAGTTGTTCACTAGCCTGGTTGCTCTCCGTGAGCGATTATTCTAATTTTTTTAAATTCTTGTATAATGAGAAGAGGGCTCCATTGGGCAAAGTGTACAAAATCTAGCAAGTGCAATTTTCAGTTTGCATTCAGTGCACCTGAATTCATTAGAAAACTCATCTAAAAAATCCATAGGGAATATCCAAAGCTGAGAAAAGAGCAAGTAGGTCAAGTGACAGAAGAGTATGTGGATGACGGTTGCTTAATAACTGATGGTGTGATATGTGCGTTTCAGCCACCAGAAGGTTTTCTAAAATTCTCCTGCCCAAGGAAGACAAGGCTCACCAACAAATGCATCTCATTTTTCTCTTCAGGGTGTATTGATGGCATTGGACAGCATCATTCAGGGTGCTTACAGCATGTGCTTGGTCTTGAAACTCGGGCCTTGAAGAAAAAGCAAACGTACAGTCAAATGTCAGTGTTGGTATTTACCTGAAAAGACAGAAACAGGCCTGATTAGGGCAACCAGCATGGAGTTTCAGTAGCAGAGATCTTTGGAATCAACCAGAACTTGCTTAAAGTAGGACATCCATAGTTAGACTGCATTTTGATAGCAGCTGGGCATTCATGTCTTAGGCAGTTTGAGGTGAAGTCACAGTTCTACTGGATGGTGTAGAAAATGGAACCGTAACTGCTCATTTAAAGCAGAGCATGGCATGATAAGCAAGAGAACAGTAAACACGTTTTTGTAGCCAACCTGAACTTGGAAGGCTTAGAATCGGAGTGCCGGACTATGCCATAAAGTTTCAGTATTTCAGGCTGAGATTGGTGAAAATTACCTACTTGTGCTACATTAATACAATCAATTAACAATTTTAATTTATTGAAAAGTCATAGTGGGAAATGGGTACAAAACTGACAAATGCTCATAGACATTTCTGTGGTCTGCTTTTACTTAACTTCTGGTTGTCACACGTCCGAGTTAAGGGAGGTAGAAACTTCAGTACTGTAATTATTCATAAAAGGTTGGGATATTTCCATGCCACAATTGTTAACTGCTCTTTTACAACATATCTGTATTTAACAACAATCATATCTGTATTTAAATTTTTTCTTTCGAGGAGCAAACTAATGACATTCTTGAGGGAAATTATGAGAGTCCGGGGCCAAGAAATACTTGGGCCCCACCTTATTTCTATTCCTAAGGATATTATTGATGGAGTCCTTGTAGATATCCACAGTATGTGCTTGCATTTTGCAGGGCCAGTAGAAATAGTTTGGTATCAGTTGCAGTATCTAACAGAAGTGTTAGAATGGTTGTGGGGTTGTAGAGTTACTTATTTAACAACTTCAGAATTGCATGGGTCATTGTAACCTCCTCCTTCCCCATCAGGGCATCAAGAAAAGTCCTGAGTTTCTGCATTAAGTTCTCAGTATCACCACTTTCAGTAATGCTCAACAATAAAAATACTGCAGAGTTTCTGGGTTTGTTATGGTAACACAATTAAACAACTGAAACCCTGAGAGCCAACAAGCCCGACAGCATGTTCTGTTCCTTTCTTGAACACCGAGAGCTGTCACTGAGACTCTCTGATGGTGCCTGTCATTTCTGAGTGGCCATGCAATCCGTGATGCACTGGGACTACCTGAGATGTTGTTTTGTCTTTCCTGTTTAACTTGACGTGACACCTACCACCATGGAGAACGATGTGGGAAAAACACAGTTTGTCAAACCTTGCACTAGCAGTTTGCAACACTTCGCTGGCAGTGTGTGTGTGTGACTGAGGGGCCAGGTCCACACTGTCCCTCTCTTGGCTGTGTTTCAAAGAGATGAATGCTGGATGCAAACACATTGGTGGATTTCAATGGTGAAAGGGCCTGTTGTTTTTGGTCAGACGTATATCTGGCAGTCTCAGCTCTGAACAACAGGATGGAAGCTGATTAAAGTTTTAGGACTTGCAGTCTGGATACTGAGTACTGTGAAATTCTTGCTTCCAGCTCTGAGATATTAAGCTCTGCTGCTAACTTGGGGCACCTGCAGTGCTGTTAAGTGGGAATCCAGTCCTTCCCTGGAGCTTCCAAACTTGTTGCTCTGTCTCTAAAGGTCCAACTTTGCCAAACTTCAACTGTATATAGACTGAAGCTTTTTGTCATGGTTTAAATCTCTTGGAATTTCAGTCAAAACAGTTGCATATTCTTTTTAACTTCGGATGTGGTGGTCTTTTGCCTGTGTTCAAATATTCTCAAAGATGTTTCTTCAAAATCATTTGTCACTTCAGTGTTTTGGGACAGGAACTCCAGTTTGCATGGGGGAAATTACCTCTTTGTAGAGGATGTCCCCTATGTTTTCATTTTTACCTCTGCTTTCTATTCTGATTTGGCCAAATATATTAATGTTTGTATAAAATGGATAGCACGTGCTCAGTAAACGTTGTTTTGCTATGTGTGTGTATCCTTATTTTACACCAAATAAAATCTGCATTGGTCTTATCTCCAGTGAGCATCTGCAAACCTTTCCCATGGAAAACCCATTGTGGTACAGTGGGAATCAAAACCAGGTATGGGCTGCATCACTGGGCTGAGCAGGGAGGAGTCTGCCATTCCTGGTTCCCACTGATGCCTTCTTCCTTATCCACTCTTTCCCTGTTGCAGCTGTTCCTAAGGAAGACCCCCAAATCCAGTGTTCAGCTTTCCTGTGCTTAATAATGGAAAGGACTATAGGTGAGAAGGCATTGATGACAGGTGTGGTAAACATGAGGGAATGGGTAAGGAATTCACTTTTAGTTGAGGATAGTGGGATTTATTGGGCAAAGGACTTGGGTGTGAGACAAAAGAGGGACTAGGATTTGATGAGGAGAGGCAGGAAGTAGTAACTGCTTTAATTGGAAAAGTTGGCTAGGAGTGTGTGAGGTAAGGAAGGAAGGAACA
Source organism: Cisticola juncidis (assembly GCA_013400215.1). Classification (NCBI taxonomy): domain Eukaryota; kingdom Metazoa; phylum Chordata; class Aves; order Passeriformes; family Cisticolidae; genus Cisticola; species Cisticola juncidis. The sequence goes on from VXBR01008110.1 coordinate 30,071, forward strand.
TGGAGTGAGCAAGCTGGGAGAAGTAGGGACCAAGAACTTGGAATTGTTTGGAGGACACAGAGGAGGAAAGCTCAGGGCAGAAAGTGGGGAAGATGGAGAGTAGGGTAAGTCTGAGGCCAGATTGCAAGGGGAAACTGGTAACTCTTCAACAGCAGCTCTTGCCACATCTCAGTTCAAATGGCTGTGCAGACAACTGGCAGTGGACCAGCCCCTGGATGAAGAGCTGGTCCACAGAGCAATGGTGACTTGCCTTCCCCTATACCTTTACCAGCCCACATAAACACGTTTCTCCTGCAAACCAGACTCCCCTCTTCCCTTCTGTATAAGGAATTTATTAATTGTCCCCCTGCTCTCCTAGCAGCATTGGGGTGGGATGCATGGGAAGAAGTGCTCTCAGTGCAAACTGAAGTTTTAAAGCTCAAATTTGTAAAAGTCTGCCCACCTTCTGCTCCTGTTAGGCTCAGTCTGTGCCTACAAGAGGTTGTGAGAGCTGTGTCACCCAGCTGCCTTTGTCTGAGCTCCATTTGGGAGTGTCTTGGCAGTCACTTCTGCTGTGGGCATTACCAGCAGCCACCAGAACAGAGGAGTCTGGGGGAGGTCCTTGCCCATGTGCATGGTTCAAGTGGCAGATGTTTGTGCACCGGATTCAAAAGTCCCAGTTCTAGCAGTGACTCACATGCATATCACTGACATCTATTGTTTTCGGTATCAGCTTTTTAAAAAATGCCAGGAAACCTCTTGTCTATGCACACTGTTACAGAGGCGTTCAATGTCTGCACTGCAAAGTCAAGCACCGAAGGAGTCGGATTCAGTGTGTGCTGCCTCTCCTTTCACACTCCTTATCAGTCACGTATCACAAGTGGTTGTTTTTCTCCAGTGCAGCACTTGATCAACACTCAAGGTTGGACGTACCTGGGGCAGGAATGGATCATGCAGCATGTCTGGCACCACGAGCCTGGTCTGTGCCAGACATTAGAAGGTGTGCAGGAATCTGGTAGGAGACTGAAGGAGGTAAAAACGATGGAAGCAGTATCTCATGGCTGAGGTATTTAAAAGCTCTCAGAGGAGCTGGACTCAGTCCCTGGTGCCACAGTGTCTGTGAGATGTTAGACAAATAAGTTAGATTTTCTGAAGAGGCCAAGTCCAAATCAGGCAGAAGCTGAGTGATGCCTTTGGTATGCTGGAGCTGGCTTTGCAGAACTGCTGTAGCAGCAGCCAGTGTTTAGGTGTGCCTGGTCAGGGGGCACTGGTGGCTCAAGGGGTGACTCTCAACCCCTGAGTGAGCTAGTGTGAAAATGGACAAACATATGATGGTATCAACATGTTCTTTGTCATAGGCACCCGAGCCCCAAGGGGGTGAATTAATACTTTTAATAGATACAGAGAAATGTCAGGTGAAATAACTTCTTGGAAAGGACCAAGCTGTGTGGTTTATTTAGTCTCAAAGTCAAGGTTGAAAGAGCAGTGCACAGCAGCATGAACCGCAGTGTGGAAGAGAGGTAATCAAGCTATGAACAATATTGGCATAAGAACAGATTTTTATACATCAGCAATGAATCATTTCAACCTGGAAGTTGGAAGAAGGTGGGATTTTTTTAACCATGAGAGCAGCATGGCAGGAAGGGATGGAAGAGACAACTCACTTTAAAAGACAACTATAATTTAGAAACAGAAAGGAACTGATATAGTAGAGTACCATGTTATGACTAGATATGAAGCTGGTGGTCCATAAGCCCTGTGATTCATAGGAAGTGCTGAAGTCTTCTGAAAAATCAACTTTAATGCACAAAAAGACCAGAGCCCTAGTTTAAAGATGCTTTGTACATTTTGTTAGTGCTCTATGAAAAGGAGGGAATGCTGACTTTCATGGAAATGTTGTTAACTCCGGACTCCAGTTAGTTTTAGTTCTGGAGTACTCTGCAGTAGGTTGGTGTCTCATAACATTTCCTATGAGGAAATCTGGTATTCGTGCCTCTGCCAGTATTGGAATAAAATATATTACAGTTGTACAATAAACCAAGAGGAGCATAAAGTCCACACCATTAACCCAGTAGGTTTTGTCCTTTTTTTCTTGAGATGAGAGGTGCTGAAGGGAAAGGTGGGGTGTGTTTGTGTAAGCAAAAGCTGCATGGCTGTTCCCTTGCCACAGATAGAAATCCAAGCTGTGCCAACAAGCGCAGGATGTGGGACCACCCAGCCCTAGCACTGCCCTCACTGTGGCTGAGCTGTCTTTAATGCTTTGCCATACAGCTGTGAAATGATTAGTCCCTTGTTTATTTATGCACAGGCATGAAACTAGTTTCAGGTGGGCTCTGGATAGGCTCTGAAGTGCAGCATTTATTAAAATAATCGGAAAAGGCTGTGGGAGATCAATCCAAGTACAGCAGAGGCCTCTCTGATGGAAGACTTGAAAACCTTTCCTTGCCTTTTCACAGGCATTTCATCTGCTGCTTGAGCAGGGGTGACCTGACTGAATTGTTGTGAGTATTCACCCCTCCCCCCCTTTTTTTCCCCATTTTTAATAAAACCAGTTTAAGAACATTTAAAGATAAAGTGAAACTTTACTCTTTCTCAGATAGATTTAGAGATGAGAGGGTGTGACATTTGTCACCTGTTCTAAGCTGGTTTTAAAATCATTAAGGATAAAGACTTCATCTAGCAGTCATTTACTCCATTATGTCTGTATGCCCACTGTTAAAAACTGCTCTCAGTCATCTGTTACTTCTCTTACTGGATGCAGAAAACAGTCTGCTACCATTGCTTTGTGCTAACTAGTTCTTGTCACAAGCGTGTAACTATAGAATTATTTTTTTACACAACAACAACAACCCTCCCCCTCCCCCAAATACTCAGCTTTAAAGCTTATTCATTTCCAATTCGAGTCTCCATTTTACAGTTTTTCAATACACACCTTGGTTTGTTCATCCTTGCATATTGATCAACTTTTATATTCAAGTCCCAGTTCTGCCTTCACACCCCCAAATCAGATAACCAGATAAATATTTCAGTCATTTGTATAACATCAATTTCTTGCATGAAAAGTGGTGCTTCTGCTCACCTAGAATTTGGTTTTGTCTGTTCACAAGACTTTTAATGTCTAAAATGTGGAAACTGATAGAAAGCAGGACCTAACCTCAAGCTGCTGCAGCTTGAATTTGAGTTGCTCTAGCATGAATTTAATTTTGCATCCCTAAACTGTAAATTGGAAATCATACCTTCCTGTTCACTCTCTGTAAATTCTTATTTAAATATTTACTAGTTGACTCTTCTAAGAACTTATAATCAAAGTAGTTGCATTCAGATTGGATGATGATAATAATAATAACAATTAGCTGATATTTCTAAAACTTTGCTCCTTAATAGGAAAGGAGTTAAAATCTAGGCAAGCAGTATAGGTTATGGTTATGTATAGCTGCCTTGATAGTTCTGCCCTGGAAAGTGGCCCTCCTGCTGCTTTTAGCTCTCTACCATAGGTTAATGTGTTGCTTGTAAATTGGTAATGCTACTCCTGAAGGAAGCAGCTAGTCAGCAATTCTAACACTGCATAAACTTGTCTTATTTCTAAACTGAGTTTCAGGTTGCTTGGAGCTGTTAAACTGTGTCTGGTCACGCCTGTACTTACAGCTTCACGGATTCCTGCCAGGAGGGATTCCAGTTCTGAGACACTGAGCTCCTGAGGGCTGGCCTTGGAGCACTCCTCAGTATGCAGAGAGTAATACTCCTTCACTGGCTGCTGAGCAGGTGAGTGATGCCCCAGTCCTCACAGCAAAGCCCCTGTCCTTCAGAAGAGTTAGGCTGTGCCTTTAATAAACATTATTTTTAAAATCTTTACTATCACATGAAAGAAAAGGTCCAGGGTTAAGTGGGAGAGAAGTCTCTTGCGATCTGTTACAGAATGCCTAGAATAATTTTGAGCTATACATTTAATTAATAAAACTTTTTCATCTTCTATTCATGCTTTGATCTAGAGAATGCACAAGTAGTCTAGGGCCCTACAGAATAATTCCTGGGACTTTGTTCTGAATGCCTGCAGGGCTTCATCACTGCTCTACCCATGAGAAGTTCATTCCAATATTGAGAGGTTTTAAACTAGTGAAGGTAAAAAGCATGTAGGGAAGCTGACAGTTACTCCTTAATCTAAACCAACTAGTATTAGACATGTCAAACTGAAAGCACTAATTTGAATACCTGTAATATTGTAAGTACAATTAATACAGAGTGGTGTTTGCATCCTTTGAAATCCTTTACATCCTGAGTTGACAGTCAAGGTTTGGAATAACTGCTAAAATGTAAAATCAGGTTGATTTTTTTTGTAAACGAGTGCTTTCATACAGGCATAGTATTATTCTCCAAATAAAATGTGAAATTCTACAAAAAAAATTGCACATCCATCTTCCCAGAATTTGTTGGCTAAAGTCCCAGTATGGACCACCTTCCTTTTTAGAAGCTTTCTGGATTTTTTTTTTTTTTTTTACTGACTGCTGCCCTGCCCCATGCAGATAATAGCATCTGTACTGAAGCATGCAGCTATGGATAGCTTCAAGTAACCTCAGGGTAGTCCTGTTTACATTTGAACATAGTGTTGTAACAATTAATTCTTTTCTAGTAAAGGAAAATATGTGGAAATTTTCTGCAATTTCTTTCTCCTCCCTTTCTAAATACCAATGTCCAGGGTAAACCACATCTTGCCCTGTTTATTTTTCCAGCAGGGTTTCTTGTGCTTGAAGAGACTTTCTGCCATGATCCATTAGATAAGAGTGCACTATGCACCTTGGGGTCCCCTCTCTTTCACTGCCTGAAGCTGCTCAATGTAGTAATATAAAATAAAGGTAGAGCTATCCTAAACTGGGCCTTAGGTTTAGGCCTGCTAGGCCTCAGATCTGGGCCCATGAAGTAGAGGATAGACCTGTGGTGCACTTAGAAATTCAATTAAGGTATACACATGCTTTAGCTGAGATAGTTAGGACAACACTACCGTGGCTACCTTAACTTGGGATTGTTTGCATATTTCTTCCCTCTCACTGCCAATAGAATGCACCTGTTACTGTAAACTATTCTTTCTGTATTTAACCTGCCATCTCAAGGAATAAAGCGGAGAACCTGTGATATACCCACAGTGGGTCAGACCCTGCTCTTTAGCCCCCGATCTTTATCTGCTCCCAGCTTCAGCTCAACACCGCTGCCTCTCTGGGGCCTAACCCCAAATTCCTCCTGATGGCTGAAAAGCCCAACTGAGCTGGTTTTGGCTGGGGAAAGTGAGTTTTTTCAGAGCAGTTAGTGTGGGGCTGTGTTTTGGATTTGTGCTGCAGACAGTGTCAATAACACTGGGATATTTTCCTTATGGCTGAGCAGTGCTTTCATAGAATCAAGGCCTTATCTGTTCCTCACCCACCACTCAGGAGACAGGGGGTGAACAAGGAGTTGGGAGGTGACACAGCCAGGACAGCTGACCCCAGCTGGCCACAGAGGTATCCCAGAAGATGTGGCCTTATACTTGGCATGTTAGGCTGGAGGCAGAAGAAGGAAACAGTAGACTTTTGGAGTGATGGTGTTTGTCTTCCCAAGTCACTGTTGTGTGAGATGGGGCCCTGCTCTCCTGGAGATGGGTGAACACCTGCCTGCCCATGGGAAATAGTGAACTAATTCCTTGTTCTGCTTTGCTTGTGTGCACAGCTTTTGCTTTCCCTGTTAAACTGTCTTTATCTCAGCCCACAAGTTTTCTCCCTTTTGTCCTTGCAATTGCCTCCCCCATCCCACTGGTGGTGAGTGAGCAGGTGGCTGCCTGGCTGGAGTTGCTGGCTGAGGTTAAGCCACATCACTGACCATGGACACACACAAATCTCACTCCTCAGGGAACCCAGATGGCACTTGGTCTATCAGGGTCTCAGTACCGAGGGACCTGGGTGGGAGCAGGTGGCTGGAGCTCCACAGCCACATCCAACCCCACAGCAGCTGGTCCAATGTCTGGGAGCTGGCTGCCTCCCACACAGTGGAGGCCACCAGGAAAGCTCTGCTTTTGACTGAGTGCAACTTCTGTTTGCTGTTTTATAACCTACCACTGCTGTAATAGCATAGAAACAATTTCCTGCACAGGATGACCAATGTACAGGGAGAAGTGGGGCATAGCAAACCATGGAGAAGCTCTTTCTCCTCATTGTAGTGTGAAAAGTAAAAGCACTGCTGAGCAGACGAGGCTGGCAGGTCTGGGAAAAGACAGGTGCATTTCAGTACTGCAATTGTTATAGAAAATTTCATGCTGTAAACCAAGGTTCTCTCTATAGCTGTGGCATGTACTTAATTACTCGACCTTTCTTGAACAAAATGTGCTTTCAAGATAGCTGTACATTCACCTAAGGTTATTATTCCCTTTTTCAGATTGTATATAATAATTTAGTATTTAAATTCGATTTCTTGTCCCATAACAAGAGAGCAGACGTGATTTTGTTTAAGATTTTTAATGGGAATGGATTTGATGATTTTATTTCATTGATAAATGTCTCAGGACACATAGTGTATAGAAATAATCACATTTTCAAGTGTTCCCCTACACAAAAGCTGAATGCAAGCTGTCACTTTTTATTCTTCTCAAAATTCTTCTTAAAAGAAAACAGCTCCTAGCTTCAAAACACACATGACTTATTTTACTTTAAGTGCTTCTCAGAAATCACTTTGTCTTGGACTGTGGATTAGTTTAGCAGGAATAGTTTTCACTTGGTGAGCTCACTCTTGGTTAGAAAAAATAAAGATACCTGGATTAACAAAATTTAGTTGCTTTGAGAATATTGAACTTAATCGTGGCAGAGGTGTCCTAGTCTTGGAACAGAAGCAGTGTTAGATTGCCAAATAGCCTTTATTAAGTATGTTTAAGAAAATACAGAATGGCTGGGGAAAGAAAGTCAGTGTGCAGAACGGCTGTAGCTCTTCACATAGAGTGAAATTCTGATCACCATCTCTTTCATTATTTCCACTCTTCCTGTGTTTGATCCAGTTCAAATATTCAGCTGATGTTAGCATACTGAAAAATTGCTGACTATATATGAGGATAATGCAAGACAAGGCAGACTCTCCTCTGATATCTCTGCCAAGGCTCCACCTCAGGTCCTCTCAGAGGACTGGAAAAGCCACCCACACATCGCTGCTCTGAACAGCACCAGCAAGCAGCGCCTGCACTGGATTTAGAGTGCAACAGATGGTTCGTGAGTTTGGCTTCAGCTCTCAGCATTGTCTTTCTAATCACTCCTGCTGTCTTCTGAACACTACCCAGGATGATTCCAAGGTCTTTCTGACAGACGAGCAGCTATTTTTTGGTCCGTTGCACTTGTAAGTGCACACACACTGGAGATGCTCTTCACTAAGCACAACACCCCATTTTACAATCAACCTTGGGTTCCAAAATTAACCAAATATCCCCCACAGTTTTCACTTTCCTATGACTCCCTTCTCCAGATCCAGCCCTACAGTCTCTAGATGACAGTGCTAGTAACTTCTTTCCATTGTGAAAACTGGTGAAAAGATAAGAAACAGAGTAGAGAATAAATGGTCAGTTATTAATCCTCATAAACTCATCTTCCTATGGTGACTAAGACAGCATGAGCCAAGGCTTCTTGAGAAAGGACTTTCCAAATATCTTATGAAATGAAATATATCATCCAGACCTCCTTTGTCTGCATGATCATTCACTCTTTCTAACAGGTTTAGAAGTTATAATACCTCTCTATCCCAGCCATGTTGATGATGTTGATGTAAATCTATATTTTATTTCTCTACTTAATGTTTACTTATTGTTGTACCTTGCAACCTTTCCTAAAAAAAAAAAAAAAAGAAAGAAAGAAAAAAAAGAAAGAAAGAAAGAAAGAAAAGNAAGAAAAAAAAGAAAGAAAGAAAGAAAGAAAAAAAAAAAAAGTGTGCTCCAAGGTGGAAACCATTAATTAGATCTTAAGGGAGGGAACTCCACAGTCCTGTGCTGTGAGAAGAGAGCTGAGTTGCTGGCTTTGCCTTGAGGAAATACCTGACAGTATCAGCCTTTTTCACCTACCAGATAAAATACAAAGTTCATGTGTATCACAAATGTATCAAGCCACAGTAAGTTTTGCATTACTATCAACCACATAAGAAGAGAATACATATTTCTGACTTGACTACAAATGACAACTATGATTATTTGTTCTAGTGCAGCCAATGGTGTAACTCAGTGTGAAACAATGAACTCCACAAAAGCTACCACCACCTTGTACCTGCTACTTCCCAGTGACTCCAAGGTCTTCTTGAAGTAAGGAAATAATAAGAAATGGAAAGATGATGCTGACCTAGAACAGTAACACCATCTTCATACCTAACCTGAAACTTGTTAACAGAGCAGGAATTCCAAGCAGCACTAACATTTCTTCTCTTGGGAAAGGAAAGCTTGGACAAAGCCTCAATCAAGAGACTCAAAGCTGAAGTTACTGCCATACCTTGTCCACATGAATGAAAATTTAGCCAAGTTTGTACACAAGCCAACCAGTGGCAGAAAGCCCAGCAGGTGTTTATTCCCCATCTGGGAATACTGCTAGTACTCCCACAACATGGAGAGCTTGCACAACATTTTGCTTTCTCTCTCTTCCCCACCCACTGTTATATTTAAATGTAATTCCTTGCCATTGAACCTCTTTAGGATACTGAGCTCCCAAACTAGGACTTGGAGACCTGCACACCATTGGTATGCTGAAGACCAAGAAACCAAGCCCTGGTCCTGCAGAGAGTTGCTGTTCTCCTTACATCCTCACTGCTTCAAGGGGTGAGGATGTAAGGAGACACTGAAAGGACAATTGTCCTGTAGCTGTCAACATAACAAAGAGGATATGTCAGGGGATGCAGTACTATACTCCAGTTCTTCTAACCTCTGCTTGCAGCAATTACTTCAGCATTGTTAGAGACATCTGGTGCAGAAGCACCCAGCTCCTTGAACGCAAGAAAATGTGTTTATCTCTTGGAAGGATAGGATTTAAGATATATTACAGCCCTCCCTGACAGCTGTTGGACCACTGCCAGTTTGAACCTATCATACCATGCAGGCTTTAGGTGCCTCAAGGGAACTGAAGCACCAAAAGTTTTGATAGACAATCTACCACAGCAGCCTTAGTCAGAACAGCATGATATACTTTGGATACCTAGTGCCTTTTTATGGTTGAAGTAACCCTAAGGCACCTCCTGAAACCTTAGTTATATGTTTAGACCTTAAGTGACAAGAGGGTAAGAGCTACAAGAATGGCAAACTGAAAATTCAGGTTAAATGCTTCTTCTGATTTTGAGCATTATGAACAGACCAAAACTAATTAACAGCCAGCCTGTAACTGCAAAGGCAAGGCATAGAGCAGCTTGTCTCCCTTAAAGGAAGGACACAAAATTGGGACATCCTTACATTCTCCTTGCTCCACCAGACCCAGCTATGAGTTGTGTGATTTTACCTCTCTTTCTTTACTTCTGATAACCCGAAGTCAAATCAAACTTACCTCAAGTGACCCCGTGTGCTGGGAGTTGTTATTTCACAACAGCTATTACTAATCGGCTGATGCGATCCAGAAGAATGCCTTCTGCTGTTCTGCTTTCTGGTATTAATCTGTGTCAACATCAAGACATTCAAGCCAAGCAATTTAACACTGAAATTCAAAATCAGGCAGTGGAGGATAACCTCTCTGATTAAACTAAAGTCTGGAAACAAAAGTCATAAATATATTAAAACATGAAACTGCATGACCTACTTCTCCCTGCCTCAGTAATAACAGCTTCCGAGATTTTACTAGTTAAAAAATAAATCCAATTCATTTCTCATAGCCTAAAGTTGGGTATTTTAACATTGCAGCAAAAACCTTTTAAGTTGGGCATTCACTTTCTCTGAGGGAATGCAAATCTGGAGGGTTTTTTTTTCAATTAGAAGCAGGAAAGAGACCTTTAATTGCAGCATTTCAAATTATTGCCATTTAATTAATCAAATTTGCATAAGTTAGCAGTGTAGCATAGCTTTGAAATTGTACTCAGGCACCGAAGTGAAGTTTGACTATTCTGCCTCCCTCTCTCCCTTTTTAAAATCCATATCTAATGGGTTTATATGAGACATTTTCAAGCTCCAAAAGGTTAAAAAACTCCAGGAAATGGGGCTTCAGAAAATTAAATTAAAATTATTATGTTAATAAAAGCTAGAACTAACCCAAATATTTTTCATTTTCCTAGCACAAAGATTGCTGCTCCCTTGCATGCGCCAGTAGAAATCCTTTCTGGCTCTGTACTGCTGCACAAGAACCTGAGGGGAGCACTGGCTTTAGCCATGACAGCTTAGCAGGTGTTCAATAAGCCAGGATTTTTCTCCCTCCGTGCAGATATCTTTCTGCACCAACAAGTTCCCTGATAGAGACAGTGCAGGTGATTAATAAATTCTTTTATTCTAGTATAAATTATAATGAGCTGTCACCCAGTTAACATTTAGTCCCTAGATAAGTCTTCAAATCCACAGGCATTTTGGATGTCAGCAAGTCCATGAGGGGCAGTGCAAAACAGATTATTACTAAGAAAGTACTGTAGGAAGAGTGAGTAAAGCAGCCAAACTAGATAGATAATTTTGTTACCTGAAAATCTGAACTGATCCTAACATGAATTGCTTTGTCATAACTGTTGGATCTCCATAACCAAAACTATAAACTGTAAGTATCAGATGAAGATATGAAGTGTCATTTGAGTCTGCAACACAGATTCAAATATTAGATAAGCATTTGCATCCTGTTCGTATGTATGCATGTTTCATAAGGCACGTCCATATTTACCACACAAATGTTGCCATAGAATTGCTCTCAAGATTATAGGCATTTTAGAATCAAGGAAACAGTAATGATCTGAGGTTGCTTTAAAACAAATGTTCAAAGTTACTTTCCTTGCTCTGGAGTAGAAGCACGTCAGTGCTGCCCTGTAAAAGCCTTTGATTTTGTGAACAATTAGGATGGGGTGGTTTTATTACTTTTGCATTATCCCACTGCCCTTGTTTTAGATAAGGTATGCAGAAGCCAAAATAACTTCTCAGCATTTAGGATTGCAAGATTAAGAATAGCAATTGTTTATGGTGCTGTTCCCACAGTAGAGCTGCCTGTTTAAACCATTTCCTGGCTTTGTAATTCACTGTTTCCTCCACACTTGCCTCCTCTTTCACTTTGCAGGCTTATTTCTACTGGAACTTATTTTTCAGAATGGCACTCCCAAAAATTCCAGACCAAGAAGTATCTGTGGTTTTTCACTGCACCATATTAAGCTCCCCCCTAAACCTTGGGAAACATTGAAAATAAGTTTTGCTTCTTAGAAAGAGTGTTTTCCCATATAGGGATATTTGAATTTGTTAATCTACATGATTTCAACTGAGTAATGTGTTCAACCTATTCAGCAGCTTTGTCCTAATGTCTGCAAGTCTGATTATGACCAAGATTGTTCATAGCCAGTCCAGGGTATTTACTGGCTGCTTTTCTCCTGGATGGTCTGTGTCTCCTAGTCATGGGTTGTCTTCCCTTTCTTCTAAAGTTTCAGTGGGTCATGAGTTCAGTAATTTTGGAGAGGAATACTCCCTGCTGATGCATCTGTAACTTCTCTGGTTTCCCCCCCAAATGTTAAAGAAAAGCATATGAAGTTTAGGTTTGAGAGTATCCAAATTCCATTCCCACACTTGTGCAGAAACAGACACCATGTCTGCCAAGGCTGAGGTCAAGCATGTTATTCCAGGGAGCTGCTTCAGAGTTAAGAGAAACACTGAACCTTTCTTTGAAAGGCATGTGAAGCATATTAGTTCTTACGGTTTTACTGTCCAGAATAAGACTAGAAGACATTCTTCTGACCAATATTCTATAAAGAGAGACTGCAACTGGAGTGAAATTTATATTATACATGAAGGACCATGCCAATCTTGCTATAAAGACAGAATCTGGCCTCTTAAGTAGCATGAGCAGCTCACAAATCTGTTACAGTTGCTAGAAATCCTACTGTGAGAGGAGTAAAACATTAAAGCCATCATTTCATTAATGAGACATCATTTTAACCTTTGCTATTTACTTGCTTCAGATCAGCTCTTTGGAAGTTCAGCCAAAAAAGGAAATTTTTCTCTTTCCTCCAGTTAAAATTCCACAGTCCTTTCCCCAAAGGCAATTCCTTCATTGCAAAAGTAAATAATTTTTTTTTTTTTTGTCTTTTCATAGGCCAGAAAACATGCATCCTTGGAATAGGGCTAGACTTGGTCCAGGACCAAGTATGTGGTACTTCACCCTTGTTCAGGCTTATCAGAAAAGCCAGTTTACATTGCATAGTAGACATGTAACACAGAGTGTAAACACACTTGTCAGAGCGTTCCTCCTTTCTGATAACTGGAGACAGAGGATCAGAGCTGCTCCTGGAGCCAGCGTCAGCAGCACTTGGAACACCTCTCGTGGAAAGCACCCTGAGAATTCCAGTGTTGGGGCCCTTGTCCAGTGCTCTTGGCAGTCACAGGATCTGCTCATGGCTCCTCAGCTTTAACTGATAAACTGCTCCCAGGGAAGAGAAGGGAATTGGCTTTTTTTTTTTTTTTGCAAAACATATGCAGACCTGAAAAGGAGTTGTTCTGCTCAGTGATCTTCATCAGGGTTTGTAACTCTGCACCATTTAAGAACACTGCTCCCTCATTACAGTCTACAACTTCCTCATGAGGGGAAGAGGAGGGGCAGGCACAGATCTCTTCTCAGTGGTGACCAGTGACAGGACCCAGGGAATGGCCTGAAACTGTATCAGGGAAGGTTTAGGCTGCATATTAGGAAAATGTTCCTCACACAGAGGGTGGTTGGGTACTAGAATAGGCTCCCTAGGACAGTGGTCACAGCACCAGCCTGACAGAGCTCAAAAAGCATTTGGATAATGCTCTCAGGCACAGGGTGTGACCCTTGGGGATAGTGCTGTGCAGGGCCAGGAGTTGAACTTTGATGATCCTTTTGTCCCTTCCAAATGGGGATATTCTGTGACTCTATATTAGTCTGAGAATTTTTCCACAAAAAGACTCTTTTCTTAATAATGTGAGACAGTCATACAGGTCAGCACCCTTTATAAATTTACCTCGGAGAGACAGACAGGGAGGGAGATCACTCATTAGAGAACACATTTGAAAGAAAGCAGACTAGACACCACAACTGCAAAGTTTCTCTGCAGCAGGAAGATCATACACTGAGGTTAGCCCAATAAGTTTAATAGTTAAGGAAAAACAGAGTGGGTATTTACTCACACACAAGTTTATGAGAAAAACAACTGAAATGGCAGAAAAACACACTTTTTGGACAAACTGATATTACATCACATTAGTGGGCCACAAACTCTTTAAAAAAATAAATTTTCTGAGACATGAGAATGAAATCACATTTAAGCATGCTTTAAATAGCTGAAAGGCTCTTCAAAGCATACATTTTCAGCTACTGGTAAAGACAATGATTATCTCCTCATCTGGAAATTAAAAAGCATTTAGCAATAAGTTAAAGCTAGCCTACATGTAAGTGGGCTAAATACTAGTCAGAGATTTATCCCTTTTCACATTTAAGATGATACTACAGTTCATCACTTCTGTAGCTTATATTCTGTTGTGCAATGCCCCACTGAAGTTTCACATCTACTCTGCGAAAGAGAACAAGGGTAAACAGCTTTATTTTAGGATAGTCACAAATGGTAAAACCAGTAGTATTTGTTTGTCTGTTTAATTAGATGTTCGCTGTTTATCACACACAAGAACTGTAAGCAGAGTCCATGGATTCTTCTGAGCAATATGAAACCTCCTGGTTCCACACAAGTTCAATACTGCCTCTCTCTTATTTCTCTCCTCCTCCTAGCTGCGCTGTTTTCCCCAGCCCAAGTTTCCAGCTATCTTCATATGAAAGAAAGTTTTCCTTCGTGACTGCTACCCAAGAGAGCCTGGCTCCAGGCTCATGCCGGCTTCAGGTACATCTTAGACCACAGGAAGCTAGATGTGTTTCTTTTGAGGCACTAGAAGTTAGGCTAAGAGTAATAGTCAAGATGCCCAAAGCCAAAGGGACAAGTAGCTCTCATTGCCTTCCTATTTAAACAGCTGGCCAGCAAAAAAAATCTTATTTTCCCTTTTTTCCCTGAAATAGATTAAGTACATTTTGCAGTAACAGATTCCCCAGTCTTTCATTCACACCTCTGTAACCCTAATATTTACTATCCCACTTCACTTGAGTTTCCTCAGCCTCACGAGAGAAGTTAACAATGGATCTCTCCACATTCAGATACACACACAATCATTTTTGTCTCTTAATTATCAAGTTTATGGTTGTACTTTCACATTCTTCAAGCTAAGCCAAGACAAGCTCAGTTCCATGACAACATTTTCATGTATCTCTCTTCAGAGAGAGCTGCTGCAGCTGAACAAGACAATTGCAGCATGCTAGTTATACTTGGATTTGATAAGCAGTTGGAAAGAGGAGAATAACCAGTTTTCTCATTTGTCTATTTTCAGACATATAGAAAACCCCACTGTCAGCATCTTGAGTAAAAAATAGGTGACATCTTCAGACCCTAGTAAAACCACTTACGCGTGTTAACTCGTTTAAATGAACACCCCCACCTCAAGTGACACAGTGGCCTGCAGTCTTCCTTGATCCATTCACAGAGCAAGAGTTATTTTTACTGAGTCAGTAATCATGCATTGTATTCCAGAGGAAATACTAGCCGGGTACCCCTGCTTGTAACTTCATGATCTGCTGCTCCCAAATCACGTTCCAGTGCTTCCTCTGAACTACTTTTTGTTCTCCTGCTGTCAAGGTTAGTGGTAGCTGTGTGGGGGCCAGAAGAACCATTTGCAGTTATTGTTGTATCACCATATGTCACGGTAAGGTCACCATCATTCAGAATAAAATCAGAATCCTCTTCTCGAAGCTGTTCCTGATTCTGAAAAAAAAAAAGAAAAAAAGGAAAATATACAGTGCACAGCATCTTTCTTTGCCCAAAACATAACTGGAAGAATTTACCTACATGTCAATACAGAAGAGATAAGGTTCCACCTTAAGAAATGTTAAAAATAACCTTGAACCCAGTGTCTGCAAATCAGCTTACTGTTCCCTGTATAACTACTGCTACTGGGGAGAGAGGAGAGGGAGCTGAAGCCAAGAACTAGGTTATGGAACAGGTAACCAGGGATTTAGTAGCACTGGAAGTACACCAGAAGTACAAGAGATGAGTGGTACATGTTGGGTTTTGCATGACAATTTAGAGGGCAGTAGAGGAGATTGAGCACAGTTGAACCACCCTGATACAAAGTTGCATATGTTATTAATTATTCAAATTCATTAGTAAACTCTTCATGCAAGTCAATAGGAACTCAGAAAGCCCAAAATCTCTACATTCAAGGATTACTCAACACTTTTTTGTTATACATCAAGAAGTAACAATAGTCTTTCAAACAATCTCCTTACTTTCACCTGTTACTAAATAAAGAATTACTTGACCTAGTTCTTCAGAATGCTCCTGAGCCATAAAGGATGGGTACAATAAAGTGCTTGCTTCATGGTTTTATAACTACTTCTGATATAATTTCTTCTCAAAACCATTAATCTCAATCATCAGGAAGTGTATCACAAAACCCTGAGAATTTATTTTGGCAGAGATGGGATGAAATATGTAGTCAGAGAATAGAAATTGCTAAAATGTAATAAAGCACTTAATTTCTCTGTCATAGCACAAAACAACAACAAGCAACTGCATTGTGTTCCACTCCTGTTTAACATGGTAAAAGGCAAAATAGCTGAACTGGTCAGAAATGGGCTTTCTTCTCATTTGAAGAAAATCCTAACCTGTACTATAAACTTGCTTTCTTGCAACTGAAAGCAATTATTTCCCCACATGGATGGCTGTGTAGTGCTTAGCAGGAGCTGAAATGTGCATTGCTGTTCCCTCAGTAGGCTGGACACGGATCAGGCTGTGTTCTCCAAATACATTATTTTCTTGCACTGCGGCAAGGGAAGGGGGCACAGGCCGTGTGAGATGCGACGTCTGTGATCAGCGTGAACAGAAAGCTCTGCCTCTGCTGCAGAACAGGAGTTCAGGGCACTGGAGATTGAAAAAGCTGATTAACCTGTCCATGATGAAAAATGCAGCTCCTGGCTAAATAAAACTTCCTGGGAAAGCTTCCTGTCATTATGTCAGAAAGACAGTTAGACAAAATAAAGCAGCAGAAGCCTCTAGATGATACAGAATATATAACTAATGAGGACTAGAGGAGGTGTCAGGAGTTTGCCAAAATCCACAGAAGAAATGGTGCAGTTCAGTGTTGGGTGCAAGACAAGCCCTACTTCGAAGGAATGCTAATTATAAGAACCTTCATGGCATCCAAATTTGTCATTGCTTTTTTTGTGACAGGGTTAGTCTGATAGAGAGCACCTTTCTCAAAGAGCAAATACAGGTTAGGACACTTGATTTTTTTTGATTGCAAAGGAAACACTGAACTACTGGCACCATCTTAAATAGAAAAAAGAAGGCAGAAATTAAAGGGTTCCGCTATAATCAGCAGAAACAGCCTTTGCAGCAATGTTTTGGTTGCAAAAAAAGTCTGAGGTACAAGAGAAAAATTATTAAAAGGGTCACAAAATAATCAGTTTAAGAAAATCTGCTATCTGGATATATATTGTTTTGAAGAAAAGGCATTCAAATAAGGATGAAAATCAGGAAAATGAGCAAGAAGCAGGCAGTTTATGACTGTTGACTGATAATGTTATAAAAAGTTAAAGAAGCTGTGAAGGTTCCTCTTCACAGTATTTGCCCTTGGAGAAGCACCAAGGAGGGGAAGGCAGAGCTAACAGGAGGTATTGCTGTACCAGGGGCATGTGTGAAGTGGCACAAGCTCCCAAAGCACCTCCTGTCTCCACAGTGCTATTGAACAGTAAACCCTTGCAGCCACCTCTCAGATAAGAAACTGCTAAGAACACACTACACTTGAGCTCCCCAAAAGGCTGAGGAGCTCCTGGAAGCATGACACTGAAAGAGAGGGTCACAGGCTTTACACTATCCAGCAAGTCCTGACTGTCTTTGGTTTGTCTCAGGCTACACTTCCATGTACCTAAACACATAGAGTTCCAGAAAGAACACTGAGATTTTTCTCAAGTTAGTGAACAAACATTGCCTCCTGCAAGCCAAGGACCACTTATTTGTTTCCATTCTAAATAGTACTGCAAGCAGCATGCTCTTTATTTCATATACTTCCCCAGAGAACACCCACAAAAAATCTCACGTACAGATTTACTGTGTTTGCAAACAAAGAGGATTGGTGAGTAAACCTATCGTGCTTCATGCAGCATGAACAATTCTTTCAAGACAGGAAATTTATCCAAATAGATCCACAGAGACTTGAAATACTCCCAAGAATAACCCTAAACAGGCCTCTGCAGTCCCCTACGGTTCTGTAGGAAAAGCTTCAATTCACTCAGAAAACACAGGTCTGAGCAACACTACTTAAACTGACACACTAGAATGGCTAAAGACCTGAATCCAAAACTCTGCAAAAGCCTTCTGCTTTGATGTGCTGATCATAACCTTGAGGGACCTCCCTGCAGACTATCCTCTTTGTGCTAAGAGCTGTTCATGCTCCTAAGAATGCATGCTGGAGATGTTTTTTGTTATAAAATTTGTTACTGCTTACAAAACCACTCATTATTGCCTCTTAAGACAATGTAAAAAAAGGCACAAGCAAAGTACGATGCACGTGCAAAGTGCTGGCAGTTGTCACAAATGCTGGTGCTGAGCACAGCACAGGCACCACAGATAACAAAACTTGCATTAGAAGTTACTTATCTTGTGGCTCCAAAATGAAAGCATAAGTACCATGCATGCAAAATACATTCCAAATTAAACCTGAATCCCTGTTTAGTTTCTCGTTCTCAGCTGGATTAAAATTCACCAAGGAAACAAAGTAATTTTTGCTATGAAGCTAGAGCCAATAGGAGGGAGAAGGGGGAAGCCTGGCTGAACAGTTTTCTTATCCATTTTGAGAGTTACCTCCTCCAAAGATTGCAAATCAAGTTTCTTCACTTCAACTAAGTTTTCATACTGTGTATGTGCAAGAAACATACTTTTTTTTAAGTGTGGAAGAGCCCAAAAACAAACAAACAACAAAAAAGTATCCCCAGGAGTGCTTCTTTCAGTTGGAATAAATGACTGATAGAACAGAAAATTACTAAAAGTTTCAAAGGACATTTCAAAAGGAAAAGCAAAATAACTGACCAACATCAGTTTGGGATAAGCTGAAAAACCCTGCCAACTGGTCACGCTGAAGATAACACCAGAAGAGAAAAATAGTGATTAAAAATTATAGTTTTCAAAATTTGACTGTTAACTGCAGCAGCTTTTCATGCTTTAAATTCCAACTTGTCTGGGTTGGAAACAGCCTAGTGGCACAGCCTTAAAGCAGTGGGTGAATGTCAGCAAGGAACAGTAACATCATCTCTGGAAAAAATCCACAGCACCTCACCCCTGTGGGCTGACTCAGAGCCCTACACACACTCCATGCAAATTGAGGCTTAGAGGACACGATCTCATACTGGGGAATCAGTTGTGGGTGGGCTGCATTGAAGGATTATTTGACTTTCAGACTTTGGAACTCCCCTTTGGCATTTAATTAAAAAGACCTACTCCCACTTGTGGAAGTGAGAGTGAATTCTAAGTAAGGTTGTGATAGTCAGAGAAGAAAAAAAACCTCTGGAACAACAAAAGCTAAAGATAATCTACAAACATACAGTCAGCATAGCCACATACTTACTGCTTTTTTCTCTATATAGATATCATAACTCAGACATGCACCTGGACTGAGATCCAGGATTTAATGCTTGTTTGGGGAACATAATTTACAGCTATGTTATACTTTATTAAGTATTTACAGACTTTTTTTTTTTCTTGTTTAACTGAAAATCTTCAGTCTTTAATTCTCACAGGTGTACCATTTAATTTTCCTGGAAATACCTCACAAAAGCACTATTCCAAGCAGTTTCTTTCCCCACAAAGACACAACTGTCTCTGTTGCTTCACCTGCATGTAATAGAAAGGCAAAAAGGCTCCACAGCTTATTAATCAGTAATGAAATGTCATAGCAAACTGCTGTAGCAAAGTCAGGCATGTAAAGAAACAAACCAAAAAAAGGCACAAAGCAACTGCAGGGTTCAGAAATCTTGAAAAAAAGCTAGAAATAAAACTTCAAATTTATATTCTTTCCTAAGATAAATGCAACACTGCCAAGAAATAGGAACAGGAAAGAGAATACAATAGGAAAGTTCCAGATTATACATCTTAATAAAGTATACAACCCAGCATTTTTAATGAAGTTAATGTCCTGTGTGTATCACTGAGCCAATCCATTAAATAGTAAGTTTCCACATCTGGTAGTCGCCAACAATGATGAGTAACGAGGAAAAAATAAAAATTTAAAAAAAAAAAAAAAAAAAAAGCGCCAACTAAAAGAGAAAATGAGTCAAAGCTTGCATGTTCATTTTGGTTAGACCCTCAGCTGCTGGACAATTACTCTCATAAGATCATACACAGACAGACATACAGGTAATGCACAAGTGGGCTGAATGGTCTGATGGATGCCTTCCAATCTAGACATATTTTAAGATCTACAGTGCCATTGCAAAGATGGGAACTAGGCCAATTTCTTGCATTACTATAGTTCCAAATGGGAAACAGGTATCTCAAAGTCCTTTGAAATTTTTCTATCATGTACAAGATGCTAATTATACCCAGAAAGAAATGTAGGGAAAGATTTCAAAGCTGCAATTAGAATTCATATCTCTCTAGGAAAGGATTAATAGGCAACTGGTCAAAGACTACTTGAGCATAGAGATATATAATATCCCAGAGAACCTGCAAATTTGAGATGTCCCACATAGTGCTATGGTTTTATTTACAAGCAGCTTATGAAAAGTTGTAGATTTCAGAAGAGCTGTACAGATAAGAATGACAAGTATCAGGATCCTGCAAGAATAATAAAACAGAGCATTAATTATTGCAAGACATGGCTGTAAAGACAGTGTAGTAACCTGCTAGACTGAGATAAGTAACTGATTACTGGTTTCTGAAATCTGATCTCAAATTTCACAGTGGAAACAATGAAGGGAAGTGCTACCAGTTTTTTTCCAACTGGGTAAGTGTGTCAATGACATCTCTAAGGAGACCTTGAAGTTTAGCAGTAGCAGGCAAAGAATCTTGTCCAAAAGTCTTAAGAAGGGACTATTTTCAAGTGATTCACTGAACTGGGTTATTGACTAGGCATATAATTTCCCCATATCCTTAAATGTTATTTTTCTAATTTAGTATTTGAACAATAAAGTTATTTCTGATCTCAAACAACAGAAGCTTTTGCCTCAGGGGTGAGTATCTTAAATCTTTCCTGCCTAGAAAAACCAGCACTTTCTTGCAGTATGTCTATCAGACCAGCTGAAACCAGGACATTACCTAAAAAGAAAAAACAGTGATTTGCTGAAGTTAAATAACTAAAAAATGAAACCAAGAGGTATTGAATTGTTCTACTTACATCATAGACCTGGGGACTTGTCAGACAGCGGGCTATCAGGCCACACCAGCTGGGCAGCGTTGTGGTCAACGGGGGGCCACTGTGAGTGAGAATTGGCTTTAAATAACTTAAGTAGTTAAGGAAAACACACCAGTGCTCAAAAACCACTATTGAAAATAAAGAGACAATTGTACATAAATGTGGTTCTGCCTTCAAACTGTGATATGCAATAATTGTACATAAAACACCCTCCCAACATTTTTCCCTTGCTTGTTTCAAGGGCAGTTTCTTCACTCAGTAATCTTCTGCAAGGACCACTAGCTAACTTTCTTCTTAAAAGTTTCAAACAGCTGCAATGTTTCCAGGTTCTGTGCTCTCAAGCAAAAAGAAGAAAGCAAAGGTGCTTTAGTGTTGAAAGGTCCAAGGCTATTTCTGCTCTGAAGATGGTGTCAAGGTTGCAAGCCATAGGTAGCAAGGTGACGTTCCTGTGTGGCTCAATATAAGGAAATACAGAAATTCTGTTCATTCAACATCCTGAAAGCAATATAGCCACTAGGTCTGCTGGTTACTGAGCCACAGAGGTGCCACCTGAGTTATTACCCAGGTAATGCTCACAGACATTTCTGTAGTGCACATACATTTACCACACGGAGCCTCAGAAAGGCAAAGGGAAAACTGTGTGCAAGAACCATGTACCACAGTGTTGAGGAAAGCAGTGCTACCTAGGTGACACTGAGGGGACATGAGCATGGGAAAGTGTCTTTACCCCTGGTTTACAAGTTGGTGCCCAGGTAAATCCACACTTTTCACGTGAGTACTCCACACTAATGATAAGCCTGAAAAAATACCCAAGAGTCAAAATATGTGTCTCTGTTAAAGAGCAGCATGTTGATGTTGACTAGCACATGAATCAATCAATTTTATTTTAAATACAAAGAAATAAGTTGCAGGCCTTCTAGTTACTTTCTTAGGCCTCTAAGCACAGACGGAATCAAGTCAATTTATAAATATAACAATTTCCCTGCCAACCCCTAAGATGTTCAGGGCAAGGAGGGGATTAAAAGGGGGCTGTTTTGGCAGAGAGCTATCCCTTTCCTTTAGCCTGGCATAGCTGTTTACTCGAGCAGAGTTATGTTTCCTCCTTTCCTCCTTCACTGAAAGTGTGGTTACACCCATTCCTGGAAAGAAGCAAGCTCTTTGCCCTTGCACTCACCCAGGCTCCATGCTGCCCTGAGCCAGACAGGCAGCAACTCAGCCCTGAAAAAACAAGCTCAGTTAAAGACATCTGCTACTTCATCAAACTTGCAGTTTTCTCCATGTGAACCCAGGGAACAGCCCACAACATTAAGTGAACTCTGCATTCCACAGGAATGAAGTTCCCACTTATCCAGAGCTCTGCAGGCCATAGTGAGCTTTGGAGCACACTTTTCCATCACTCACTTGCATCTTTTTCAAGTTAAGTTCTCTCAACTCTCACAAAAAAAAAAAAAAAAAAAAAAAAAATTAGCCATGGATATAGAGATGGCAAATCTAAAGATCATCCCATCTGTACAATTTAAGCCCACCCAGCCAATGCTCATCTGAATGCCTTCTTCCAACAGAAGGAGCAGACTTTTACCTCTACACACAGTAAGGCAGTTCTGCCTCTCAATGTCAGTTTCCTTGGCACAAGCCTCATAGAAATTTTTCTTAAATATTGCTAGTCACCACTGAGGAAATGAAAGGAATGAACTGTCAGCATCCTCTAAGTTTCTGTGAAACAGGTAGTCAGGCTGTAATTTTCCCCAGGCACTCCCCCGCCTTTGCTGCAGCTGCCAGGGAGGGACTGTTCTCTGCAAGCATCAGCTGAGGGAAGTCAGCACTGCCAACTACTCCTTTCATCAGGCACATCCCTTTTGTAAAGGCAGGGGAAGAGGACAGCTCTGCTTCCTTCTTAAAATGACAAAAAAGAAGCACTCAGCCACAGCCATATCCTTTCATGCTTTTAACACCAAAGTCTCCTTTTTTTTTTTAATAACAAAAATTGACCTTGAGGCACTTCAAGTCACTAGAATTCAAATAGTTAACTTGGAATTATGAACATTTATGAATATTTAAAATAACACATACACTCCTGTGTTTTGGGTCAGCAGTACTGCATCTGAAAGCATTGGTCACAAACAGATTTTATCCCAAAGATGCTATTAGGATTCAAACATTTTCAACATGTTAGCTGGGTTTGCCTGCATGTGAAAGCCTCATGGACAAAGCATGGAAGGAAACTACTGTGTTCCAACCAGCCCAGCAATCTCTCATCAATCAACGGCCAAGGCCCCAGTAAAAAGTCTCACATGCAAGCTGAGAGAACATTAGGGCCCTATCACTGGTCATTGTGTATATTTAGCTGCCCCAGAAATTACTAGGAGTTCAGTATTGAACTTTCTTTGGGTTTCTAGGTGTGACTTGCCATGGCCACAAGATTATCTTTGGCATTTTCTGCTAAGTGACTGTAAGCTGTTGAGGAGGAGCAGGTGTGACACACTTAATGTGCCATAATTAATGGCATACTGATTAAGTTAAGTAGATTAGAAAAAACCCAAACCCACAAACATGAAATACAGGACAGCTACACAAAAGTTGATCAGAATCTTAAGGTTATCTAAATTGTATAATAATAATAATAATAACTTCAGAAAGGTTATACAGTACTATATACACTCAGAGACACTGCTTGAACATCCATAGTACCTTCTTGATATATCTAAGGGGATAAGCTGGATCTCATGTTGATCTTTAGTTCCAGAACTTCCTCTTTAGAAATCAACCACAGATTTTGGGACTTCATCACAAAAGCAGATGGCTCTGCAGAGCAATGAGTCGAGGCTTAGACATGTAAAATGAACTGGAAACCTAGTTTGTGCTATGAGCATAACTGAAAATAAGAACAGATTAACAGAACAAATCAGGGGATCTGAAATAGTTAATTGTCTGTCTTATTGTTTAGGAAGGTACTTCCTCTCTGACTTGTTTCTGTCCTCCAGCAAGTGTCACACACCCTGTATTAGAGAAAAGAAGGGTCTGACTGCTGAGCCAGTGAGTTCAAGCTTCTGTGCCTTGAGCCTGTCAGGTACTTGAGAAAGTCAAACAGGAGAAAGATCAAGTGCTTAAGGCTACATATGGGTACATGGAAAGGGAGAAAGTGAATATTTCATGCCTTGAAACTAAGCTGTGTTTTCAAAAGGATACTTGTGATCAAAGCTATACCACAGCCTGAAGAGCCAAGCGCTTTCCTGCTTCGTCCTGTTCCTTCGCGTAGAATCTTGGCCATCCTAAAAATAAAAACATATTCAATTATTTGAGACAGAAAAACACAGAACTATACCCTCCAATAATTCATAATAGAATATCCTGTCAAAAAAAAAGAAACCAAATTACTTCAATACTGTACTCATAACACAGTATTTCTTTCCAGCAGAAGAAAGCTGTTTAGAGACTTGTTTACATTGATTTTACTTTCCCTAGAAAGACCAGAAACAACTGCAGAGAGCCAGGCTGTCTGCATTGCACTCAAGCTGCCTTAACAACTCCTCTGCCACCAAGCACCCTGGAGCCTAAAACCTTATCTCACTGGTAGTATAGTAACAGATATAGAAATAACTTTCAAACTGACAAATAAGCCTAATTGATATTCCAAGACTGATTCCTATTCATTGCTTGGTTAGCTTCCTTAACTCTAGGTCTAGGTCTAATTCTAGATGGGGTTTTTTTGATTTTTTTTCTTAAACATGTTGCTTCCTTGGAAGAACAAGGGAAATTATCATATCTGATAAATTCTCAGAAACCTGATGAAATATATCACATTTAAAAGAAATGCCCTTAACAGAGAATCCATATAAAGATCACAATTGAGGGAGGTCATGCAAATCTCAGAAATGCTGGATCAACCTTGAAAGGGCTAACTGTGTTAAATATAATCTCTTAACTAGCTGTGCTGCAAATCATCACACCAGCGGGTCTGCAGCTGCATTTATTTTTACTTTTGTTACTTGTTTAGGGTTTGAGTGTTTTGCTTTCTGTTTTTGTTTTGTTGTTTGTTGTTCGGATGGGGGGGGTTGTTTATGGCCAGAGGCCAGAGTTAAACACAGGAAAACAAATTAATGCCTTGTATGAATCATCTTCCAAACTACTAGAAAACAGGATTACAAGACAGGATTACACTGTGTACTTCTGACTGCAAAAAATCCATGATCCACCAAGAGTTAAACCTAATACATTTTCACTCCCTCCCCATCCCAAAATATATATTTTCTTTAACTATGACATACTGTTAATCTTGGCTTGGTGAAAGAAAGATGAATCCAAAGGGAACTGACTAATGGACTACGTTAGCAATGCAATGCACAGCTAAAGAGGGAAACAAATGGGTAAGTTCTTTATGTTTACATGGGAAAAAGCAAACATGATATTTCCACACAGACACTGAATGAGAACAGAATACCCAGGCTCTGTTTCCCGTTAAAGCAATTTCTTAATTCCTGACAAGCTCAGTCTGAAGTGGCCAAGCCATCTTTCCACAATATCACTTCCTAACCTTGGTTCTATGCTATAATTGTGGCCTTCACTGTAAAAGGTGTTTTGGGGCCTGGACTTCTGGTTGTTTCCAGATAGTTACAAAACAAAGTTCACCCTTACTGGTAGCCAGCTCCACCATTTCAGCATCTATTTGGTGTGCTGGACACAGGCTTTTACAAAGAACACAGAGATGCCAAGTGCAATTTCTGAAAGGAAAGAGATGCTTCTGAGCAAGCATCTCTTACCTGTACAACACAGAACAGGAAAAGAAAAACAAAGGACTGAGAAAAAACCCAAAAAACCACAGTCAACAAAAAAAACCAAAAACCAACACAACAACCTACCAAAAAGAAATAACCCACAAAAAAACCCCACCCCAACACAACAAAAAACACACAAACCCTGCCCCCAAAAACAAACAAACAAACAAACAAAAAAAAAACCAAACAAAAAAACCAACCAAACAAACAAAAAAACCCAACCAAGCCGGCAGGAGAAACCATTATGAAAAAAGCTAATCCCAAATACATTCATCTATCTCTGACAAGCCTGAACACCAGCATCATCATACAACACTTGTTCCCTCAGCATCCTCTAGATCCAAAGTTACCTGTCATTCAACTTCCTCAAGTAGCTTCCTACATAAGCAACCAGCTATGCTGTGGAACAATCAGTATCAAGCAGAACCCTGGAAGAGTGTAAACCAAAGTCTGGACAGAGGAAACTCCCACTTAAGCCTGAGGAATTTTTGAGTGGTTTTTGTTGTTTTCCAGACCTTTCACTCCTCCTGTGAATCAACTCAAGTTTATAGATGAGCAAAACTGACAATTCTGCTTTGAACAACATTCTAATGATCCAATGATCTTGTTTGCCAGTAGCACATTTCAGGGAAAAATCAACTCTTGGGTTATACTGATGCATGAAGAGCTCCACTAAAGATTCACAGCAACAGTTTGCTGAATACAAAAGGCAATTTGCCTGTGCTCCTTCTGCTTCAGCCAGGTGACAAGTAGTCCAGGCAGGATCCAGCTGGCATGTGGTATGGTATACAAGAGTCAAGATCAGATGAACAAACTTGATCCTGGACTCTAAACAAGTCCAAGGGCCAAAATTTGGTACAGTTAAGTACAGTTTGGTACAAAGTTCCTTAACTTTGGCCAAGTTAAGGAAGAGAAGCCAAAAGTATTACCTCTGAACTGAGAAGAACTATTAATGCAGCAGCACGCTAAAAGCAAGCATGTTGGGTGGGTGGGGGCAGAGCAAAGTGCATTGTTATACAGAGTATTAGTACATTTGGGAAGGTTTGGGATGCCTTACCTATACACAAAAACATGGCCATGACAGCGTTACACCCAAAATCACTGCATGTTTTTCAGTGGGCATTACCTGAATATTACAAAGCAAAATCACCTAGTGACTTGGCAGCTAGGAGAAAAAGGTTTTACCCATGCATACGACTTCTGCAGTTTTCTATTGTCTTAGTTATAAAATAAGATCAGCCTAATAGAGAAGTTATGTAATTACTTACTCCTTGTAAGACTTGAAAGCTGTCATTAGTAGGTGGAGGATCCTGATCTGGGTCAACCCCAACCCTACAGAAACATTAGGAAAACAAAGCAAGTGGTGTTACTGAGGGTTGCAAATGCTGTAAGTTTAGCAGAATGCATTTTAAAAGCACTTTAAGCACCCAGCAAAGCTGCGTCAGAGAGGTTATAAGAATAGATTGAGGAAGAGCTGCCCATTACTCCTCTGCAGTCACATAGCTATAAACAAGTTACTTTTTCACTCAAGTAACTGCTTTAACTCTATGTTGACATCAACTCTAACTGCTTACCTTTGTTGCCATTTTTTTTTAGAACACTGGAAAATGCTATTTTTGTCTTAATAAGTGGATGGCATCCTTCAGTGGAAAGTATCCTTCATGTCCAGTAGAAAGAAAAAAGAAACTAAGGATAAAGCCCAGCCTAAATATTCCCCACAGCTGCCAGATAAACCTGAGAATGGATGAAATACACGATTTTAAAAAGACACACACTCCATGTTTTAATGCATTATGGGAAGCACAAAAAACATTTCATAAAGGGTCATATCAACAATTTGCTGCAAGTTTCATTCACCTAACACAACACAGCCACAGTGGATCAACAAGTGGCCAGTAGTCCAACCTCCCATCTGAGTGAGGTAGGGTTTGTGTAATGAGATGGTGGGTGTTGACAGAATAATATGTAAGAAGAAACTGTCTACTCACTTTTCAATCACTTTTGATCTTATTACTGAGCCATCCATGAACATAGGGCTCCTATCCAAGATTGACATTTAATCCTTGTAACTATGTTCAGGTTTTTCTGGTCTGGTTTGGGGATAGATTGGACTTGTCTATTTTATATCCTATTCATGTCTTGATCTCTATCATCTCTTGTAGAACCTAAATCTCCAACCTCAAAAGTTAGATAAGATTCTCAGTCTCAAATGTGTTGTGCTTCAGTTCCACCACATTGCATAATAAGAGTGGGAAAACACATGCAAAAGCCATTTCAGACAATCAGATTTTGTTAACATCGTAATTTCTACTCTCTCAGAAGGGACTCATCTGGTTTGGTGCCATTTCCTTGTTATTTAGACTTTTTGTCAGCTATCTATAGCCATGGTGCTTATGCAACAGCCCTAAGAATCATCAGAAACCAGAAAAGAGAAACTTGCTGGTCAGACCATATCACTGGTTTGTCCCAGGGACACCATGGTTAGATCAAATAAAAAGAGAATACTTTCAAATAGCTTCCGGGGCAGCATTTTTTGATAGACCAATAGAAGAAAAGTTTTAAGTCATCCTTGTGGACTCACAGCCAGCTCAGTGCCTCACATGAGTTAATGTAGTTCAGGGAAAATCCAGAAGGATGCTCTGCAGCAGCCTCATATACAACTAGTCCTGACCAGTCCTTTGCTTGGATTCTTTTTTTTTTTTTTTTCCTGGATCTCTTGTTCTTTCCTTCATCACTTCCTTTTTCCACATATAGAATCATCTCAACCTTGAGGCACATTTAGCCTGGAAATTCCTTGGCACTGAACTGGACTCAGAACTGAAAATCTCCACCAGTTTAAGGGAACACTGGATAGACAGTTTGAGTATTGGATTGTAACACGTGCTAAAATAAAATACCACACACAAGAGCTCAGAGAGCTTACAAGGGCTGAGATGTTACTGCTTTGGCCATTACTACATGAGAACAGGTTTTGGCAGGGAAAGTGGTTGTCTACTGCAGAAAGCTGACAAGCAACATCAGGAAACCGATTCAGTACAGTAATGTAGGTATAGACATAAGGGTATGCATTCCTTTATAAGTGCACATGAAAATAAAAGAATAATATTTGTGGCTTTCCAAACTGCACATGAGGGAAGGTTCAATGTGTTATGCACAGCAACCAGGCTCATGTTGGCTGTGTGGCTGACAGTGTGAATGGGAGTTCAAGAAGCTTGCTCCAAAAGATGAACATAGCTTGCATTCCCCAAATAGTTTTTGCTCCCTGGGCAAATTTATTTACTTCACAGTACATAAGAAAAGCAAACAATTCAGTGTCTCAGCTTTTACTTGACTTACAAGGCTGTGCATTTGTTTTGAGGATTTTAACTGCCCTTAGGCAGGGAATGAGGCTTATTGGAAGACCAAAGCAGGATAACCACTTTGTTCAGTGTAATGTCATAATATATCACAAACCAGGAATTCGGTTCACTGTTGTGCTGAACAGGCAAAGAAAACTTTTCTATATTAGAATGGTTCAAATTTTAGGGGAAAAAATCATACTACAGATGTTCCTTTCAACACTGAAATAGTACATCCCCACAGACTTGACCATTTAAATTTTTTTCAAAGTTATTCTTCAAATGAATTTGTATTTTGAATATTTACAATTAATTATTTTCCAGAAATCACATTAAAAAAAAAAAAAGAAATCACTCTCAAAGTCTGTTTCTCAGTTCAGAGATTAATACCAAATACATTTCCATTTTGAATTCTCACAGCTACTTTTTGTATCTTTCAAACAATATGCTCTCATCCTCTACTCTAGCATCAATTGTATAGGAAGTTTACTTTTCCGTAGCAAGCCTGACTGTTTAAGTTTCAAGGTTAAATACCCTGATCTCATGGCAAGCATCACTTTTTTTTTGCAGGCCCAACCCCTAGAGTTCTAAGTGTCACCTTAATCACCTGAAACAAAACAAAACCAAAAACTGGTCAAGTCCATCCCAACTGCCTTTACAGTGAAAAGAAGCTGCTTCAATAATTAAAAGTGACTAAAGCTGATGCAGGCATGACTTCAACATTGATTTTCATCTTATGCTGAAGAGAAAAAAAAATCCATTTCATATGCTTAATATATTTTAAAAGCTTCCTGTAATTTAAATGTGCTGCAAAGCTCTCATTTATTGTTTTATAAATTAAACTGTTACTGGGTGGATTTACACAGATTCCCTCCCAGAGGCCAGTGGCACGGAGAGGGCAGCCTGGCTATAGGTTGGGCTGTTTTGCTCAAACCCCACAGCAGATTGGCAGGGTGAAAACAGTGTTTTATTGAAGAGACACCTCTGTGATGGAGACTGAGGGGCACAGCAGATGTGCACAGCCAAGGCCAAAGTGGTGTAGATGCCAGCAAGCATCTTTGTTTTCCCCTCCACTCCTTCTGAGAGCCCTTTGCAGCAGTCATGTGGGGATTCCCCAAGGCTGTACACATAAGTAACTCTTAAAAAGAAGCTTTCAGCTGAAAAATATGAGCAGTCCTTTAGCTATAACAATGCACATATGTTTCAGAATTGGTGAAAAATCCATTTATTTCCCCCACTGGAACCACTTGGCTATCTGATAGACACCTTAATTCTTCAGTACAGACAATTACTAGTATGTAAAATTCAGACACTTTTATTAAAGCCTTGGGAAAGTCATTGGAATCTGTAGATAAGAGTATGTAGTATAGTTTAAAAATCAATCCAATGTAAGTGTATTTCTTCACTCTTTCCTCATGAAAACTTTTTTTAAGGCAAAAAAGGCTTTTCATGCTTAAAGATCTCTTTAATAGCAGAGGGACTAGTCTTGAGTTCCTAAAGCCCAACACCAAAACATAGTATTTCTGGCCTTAATTGACTCCCTCTTGGCCTTTATCCTACAGGTACAACTCCAGCATCACATGTAGGAGAGGAGCTACTCAGATTTGATCTCTCAAAACATTAAGCTTATGTATAATTCAGTAATTTAAACAGTGTGGGAGAAAGTGGCTCACACACAAAACTGAACTAAGTGGATGGAAACTAATAGTAAAAAGGTATATAGAACTACATGAGGTTCTCTACTTCATCATTTTAAAATGGGTGGAATCATTTCTTCTGATACTTCAGAAACTTTGCCAGGGCCCTACAACACATGGATGACAATTACCAAAATACCAAGCATTATTAGATTTAGCATGTGTAATTACTATGGCAATAGCCAAGAATGATGGTAATAGATAATAATTCTCAGACTGTCTGTACAAACTACTATATTGCATCTCTGGCAAATCTAGTAGTTTGCTGGAAACCTTCAAGTGTGATAACGTACATGAAAACTTTTTATTGACCCATCCCAAAGAGTTTTCTTTACATAAATATTCTGTTTGTTTTTATGTATATACACATCCTCTATAGACATCAGTCAGAGATTTATCTTATTTTAAATTTTCTCTCTAACAATTTATCTGTTCTAAAATCATCAATCCAGAATCTCTACTCTTCTCTGGTTGATATCTCTCTGTTTTTAAAAATATATCCCCAAAGAAGCTGGGTTAAATAATCTGTGAAGTTCCTTCCAACCTGAAGAGTTATATGAAATAACCTCAAGCAATGCCTAATAATACTTTTGTGATTAAAGGTCGTAAGATCAGATCCATGGTTTTCAGCTCTCAAGTCTTCCAAGACCAGAGATTCAAGTTTTGCTTTGTTAAATATCCATACACAGAGTGAAAGAATGTTTCATATTCACGAAACATGAAAAGAATGTCTCATTCAAAGTTTCCTTTTTTTAGACATGATGTGCTATCTACACTCTCACAGCTCAGACTAAGTGAACAGACTCAGAGTTGAGGAACATCTACAGCACTCTCAGAAAAGAAGCAGCAGCAGCATGCCACAGTATAGAAAAAGAGCACACACCCAGTGTTACCAAGATGAAAAAAGCCAAGCACCAGGTTAATGTGGCATCAATGAAAGCACAGTGTCACCTGAAATACAGCCAGTGGCTTTCACTCATCTCTTCCACCGATGGAACATGGTCACCAACTCTGGTACAGTACAAGAATGCAATGTGAGTAACAAAATGCTCATGAGATGGGGGCTCTACAGAGCTCTTCAGCAAAACAAAGCAAACCAACAACAACAACAACAAAAAAAATCCATACCAAATCAAAAAAGAAAAAACATACACAAACAACAATGGCAGAGCAACAACAAAGTGACCAAAACTCCAAAATTAGCAGCAGCAGCAATTTATGATTGACACATCCAGCAATATTCTTCGTTCATTCAGACCCCAGCTGGCAATGCATTTGTACTAATGACAGACCACATCCCCCAGGAAACCAGAGTCAGTAGCTCTTTGGTGCTGCACACAGACAGAGCCAATCTAAGACAATTCCTACCACTTCAGACCTGCTAGTGGTCTGAAAGAGAAAGAGGCATCACAGGAAGTAATCATGGGAAGTTACATGTATGAGAGAGGTCACCAGTACTGCCTGGCTTCAGAGCACTCCAAACTAACTGGTAACAAGCACTAAATCACTCCATTGCTTTAACTAAAAATTGACTATTAGATTTTGATTTAATCTCTAGTCATAGCGAGTCTGTTATTACTCTCTGCTTTCCCTTTTTTCAGTTGTATTTGTGGGGGTTTTTTTAGGTGCAAATGAAAGCATTTTTGCCTTTCAGTATTTTTCGCATACATTCCTTAGCAGCCTGTGGGGTTTCTTCCCCCATATTTTTCCATGAAGGCATGTGTCAAGAACTATCTATTTCTTATGTGAAATAAAAGCCCAGATGATCAGAAATCCACAGAGGCCTCACTTTAGAAAAAGCAGGTGTACACACCCTGGTTGCAGGCTGACATCTTGACTAACCAAATATTTAAGGCCATAGCTTGTGATACAAAGAGCATGTACTCATCTAACCCTTAAATATCAAGTCAAATACCAGACTTTCGATAGCTTTGTTTTGGATTCCAGGTTCAATAGCTCTTTTCCCATGCCAACATAGAATCCAGGTCAGAGTACTCTGCTCCCCAAGGCCATCACTGAGATGGTTCTGCATGTACAGCAAAAACTAAAATTAAAAACTGCCCAATAACTTCCCTTCTATGACTTCTTTCTCTTTCCTGTATCTTTGCCAAGTTAGTATACTAAAGTTTTCCCAGATATCTGTAATAAGCACAGCATTTTTGGAAATTTTTAGCTGTTTTGGAAGGGTTCAGCAGTTTCTCAGAAGATGGCTGAGAAAGAAGAGAACTCCCACCACCATGTTTTTAAAAAAATAAAACCCAACCCCTAAAAAGCTCTGGAATTAGGAAACATTGTCTCAGATTGGTTTTAGGATGCATTTGGGTATTTGTTTACTTCACCTAACCAAGACAACGACTCCTGAAACTGCTGGCCGAGGTTTGCCAGAGCTTGGCAGTTCAAGTCATCTCCTCTGTGTGCTCTACATGTCTCAACCCAACTCCTACAGTGTCTTGCCCAAGCTTTTTCTCTGTGATGTGAATTGCTGTGTTTCAGAGAACAAGAAGAGAGAAAGGGAAACATCTCCCATGCTTACTTCCAGACTTGCAGGGGAAGAGATAATCTCTTTCCTGCCAAGGGAAAGGCCCAGAGGGGTGAGGCTGGAGGCTTGGAGGCTGCACTGCCTCACTATTAAGGGAGATTCAAGACCCATGATGAAAAACTAGAGACTGGGAAAGAAGGAGGAAGAACAGAAAAACTAGGGAAATACAACTGGAAGAAACAGTGCAGAAGGAGATGGGCAAGGAAAAAGGCCAAAACAGAGGGCGAGGCACAGCCCCTGTGTGTGTATCTGCCTTCAAGGGCAGCAAAGAGTGGCTGTGAAGGATCTAGGTAATACAAGAATGGAAACAGGCTGCAAAAGAGGAGGATGTAACTTCCTATCAGGCATCCCCCACCCCATGGAACAGAGCATGAGGCTGGATCCCAGCATCTGCACTGGCCCCCCTGCATCCCAGCA
Organism: Cisticola juncidis; assembly: GCA_013400215.1. NCBI lineage: Eukaryota > Metazoa > Chordata > Aves > Passeriformes > Cisticolidae > Cisticola > Cisticola juncidis. Next base: position 63,409 of record VXBR01008110.1, read on the forward strand.
CACCGAGGTGTGGTATGTGATGCACATTTTATCATTGCATCACCCTGGGTAGGAGAACAGAGTAAAACCACCAAGCCAACACTTTCACCACCATCCCAGATAGTTAGGTAGTTCACATAGCAGCTGGATGAGAGTTAATATTTCCACATTTCTTTTTCAGTTTGCTCTTTTACAGAAAAAGAAAAATCACTAATTAGAAAGCTCTTTAAAGATTGTATATGTGAAGTCAGACAAAAGGCACTAAATATCTAAGTTGACATTGTCTGTGCAACCTTTAGCTTTTATGGTAAAAAGATACCACAATTATTTTGAAGTGTAAGATACAATGCTTTGAGATTTATAAAAAGATTTCTAAATATAGCTGAAATTATTACTTCATTAAACTAAGCAATAACTTCCGCATTTGAAGCAGGTTATGAAGAGAGGAAGGCACTGATCCATGTGTTGCTTCATTCAACATGAAAAGAACCAGTCACTAACCTCTAATCAAAAATGGAAAACACATTGTTTTGCAATACAAATGCTAGGAGTTCCCTTTTTTTTCCTGTGACAGATAAATGAAACAAGAAGTCAGCTGTTTTTTGAAAAGAGGAATTTTGCCAGTGGCTTTGCTTTACATAGCTCTCCAGTTCGCTGAAAATTATAAAGCTTCAGCCAGGAAATTGTTTCTTTGTTTAGGTCTTAAAGGACGAGACTATATTTTTAATATCCAGGTCATGCTTTAGTTTCTAAGAAAAAAAATCTACCACTAAGAAAATGTAACTGTTTACCACTCAAATGCTTGGATGTGTCTCACTGATAGTCAGCCAAGGAACTCTAACATGATATCATGGCTTTAACTCCAGTTTCTGGTGTTAGTTTTTAATTTCCTTGGTGTCAAGTGGCAAAAATCAAAAGCATCTAAAGATCCTGGGGTTTTTTTAACTCAGATTTTGAAGCAGTGACCTCACTTTTCTAATCAGTTAAGTAGTAAACTGAAGTTATGCCTCTGCTACAAACCATAGGTCCTGTGTTTAGCTGCATATGAAAGCCTAGTCTGCGGTCCCTGGTGACCTACCCTATCTGAAAAGATACCTGCTCACCCAAATATCTGAAATTTTCAGAGCAGCAAGAGGAGGCAGAGAGTATTTTTTGCCGATTTTCTTCCTTATAGTGCTTTTTACTTTACCAAAACTTAATTTTCATGTTAGCCTCTCTACCCTTTACCTACTTTAAACATTTCATATCATGGGAGGGAAGGGACCAACAGTAAGTAAAGAAGCAAGCATGCATTCCAAATGCTACACAACTCACGGTGTGGCCAGAAGGCATGTGCCTCTTCCTCTAAGCCACAGCAAAGCAATTCTGGATCCCTGTGTAGGCGTTGTCCCTTGCAAGCACACAGCTGCTTCCCCAGGAACTCAGTGGTGTCGGGCCAGGCTGACACTCCTGGCTGGAGTCGGCTCCCTGGTACAGTTCTACTTAAATCATGCAGGCACCACCCTAAATAAGCCCCTTTGGTTCTGATGTCTGTCTTGGCTCCTCTGACTTGCCCAGATGTGGGTCTTCTATTTACATCCACACTGAGGAAAGGCCAACTACTTCATGAGGGCTTGGTAACGGCTGACTATCCTGCCTTCCTTCCTTCTTGGTACAACTGGTATGACCTGCACATCAGAAGTGGACTCCTAGGAGCCCCCACAAACCCTGACATTTAAGTCCAACATACACATGGCATTCATTTGCTACATCCTTTCACTTCATCTAGAAAGTAAACCAGCTTTTGTTTTATAACCTCTTTTCTGCTAAATAATCCTGTATGGGACCACTACTTATGTCCAGCCTCTGGCAATTGAAGTTAGTGGGCAAGTACCAAGGCTCAGAAAGTATCCTAGGGACAAGCTGGCTGCTGTACAGCCTCAGGACTGCATCAGCACTATACACTGCTGCTGAGCGAGGCACTGGCACAGCACCTCAGCTTCATCTCCTTCACCGAGTAGAAGCGGATCGAAAGGAGTAAACTGGCATAATTTTAAAATTCAGCTGGGAAATAGTTTGTCCCTTTTTATCTTTTTAAATCTGTAAAATCAGAGCTCCATTTTATTTTTTGCTTTAGCAGAAATTGTTCTAACCGCTGAGGGTACCTCACCAGCACGGAGTTTCTAATTCTCGATCAGCTGCACACAGCTGCCACCTCCTGGCACAAATCTGAATTCATGTGCTCCCAAAAGGTGCAGACTCCATCTCTGGCAGGCCAGTGCCTACTGAGCCAGCTGTAGGCAGACCCATGCAGCTCTCTAAAATGCTTACCACACAGAGCTCCCTTGTTACAGATTTTATCTTTCCTTTGACATGAAGGTTAACCCTTCATTTGCTGTCAACCATGCCAAAAAAGTGACAGTTAAAATTACTGCTTACTCACAAGGATGAGTAAATCTCCCCCCAAAACTACAGCTAAACACTCAAAACTACATATCAGTCAGCTACCTTTTGGTAGTTACTTCTCTAGGAATGGTACCATAGCCTTACAGCTGTTCTGCCTTGTTGGTCACACTAATGACTTTTGCAAGTCTAGCCACCCTGAGGGATAAGTCTTGAATGGATATGGGGTTAGGACCAGCTCATCAGCCAGGCTTACAGAGTCTCACCACTGAACTAGATTGGCTAAAGGAGGAAGTACATAATCTTGGATGCCTCCTGGTTTCGATGGAGGAGAATGGGAGGAAAGAAGCTGCAACCTCAGAATGATTTTGCAGTTGGCCAAGGCTGGGCCACATGCAAGAATTCAGTCCTGTCTTACTGCTGATGACTGAAGGAGCCCTGTGACAGAGGTTATCACAGCACGGGCCTTCCAGGGAAAGATGAGACTTGGACACAGGTTCAGGGTTCCACCGAGATCAGGGCAGGAAAACCCGATTATTTACAAAAAGGGCACCTTTATACAGGTGCTAGAAAGCCTGTGGATTGGAGGATGGAGGTCCCACTTCGCTACCACATAGGTCAAAGAAGCTGTCACACAGTCTTGTTTGTCCCAGCATGGAATGCAAAGCAATGGCTATGCTCCATAAACATAGCTGATGTTTATATTAACAGAGTGTGAGAAGGTAGAGTCTTCTCCTCTAATATGAACGCTCAGGCAGCTAGGAAAAACCCTCATAGTAACAAGAGGTAATGGTTGACTGCACTCAGAGCTTGCACAGCTTGTATTGTTTTGATTCCCCTCTATTTATCTTTGTCTCCCAAACTTCCAAAACTTCTAAAATTATAATATATGTGTCTTTGTGGAATGGTATATCCTACCTCCCCCCTGGAAAATGTATGGTTTGTCCCAAGTCTTACCCTCCCTGCAGTATCGTATATCTGTAATTCTATTGGTTAAAGAATCTTACCGCGCCTACTTCGAAGATCCCTGTTAAGAGTGCAGGGAAAAGGGGGCTGGGTCTCTTTTGCCCTGGGAGTCTTCGGAGACGGTTCTCCCTTTCCCTCTCCCCTTCCCCCTCTCCCCTTCCCTTCGCCCTCCCTTGATGACCATGCTGCCTTCCTGGAGGGAAACTCCGATTAAACTTTACCATCAGCAGCCGTCTGATTCTCTCTGCTTGCCGCCGCACGGACACCCACGCTTCTAAGACCCCCCGGGGGGGGCCCGGGGAATCCTCCCCGGGATCCCCCCCCAAATACACACCGCAACATGTCTTCAACAATAATTGATTTGTGATTCTCTAGCTAAATATATTCTCTAGCTACATCTCTTGATAAATATTCTCAAATATGAAATTACATGCAGTCAAAAGTACTAAGTATTAGCCAGCATTTATAGTCAGACATCTATAATCATGAAACTTGCCATTTTCACAGATCTCCTCAAAACAGGAGGAAACAACGTGAAGACCAGCAGGATCCCATTTATCCCAGTTGCTTAGATAACATCAGGTTTTGTTTAAAATACATTCAGCTTAGCACCACCCAATAAAGGATCCACTGAACTAAAAAACCTTAACAGGCCCATTACGAAGAGCCTAAAGAAGGAAAACAGTCTTAGTATTAATATGAAATTAATATGGGACTAGATGAATTATTTCTTTTCAATACAGCGCTGATTTATCAGGCAACACTATTGCATATTCTGCTAGACTGACAAAGACCTAGATACCTACTTGCAGAGCACCTTTAAGCTAAATCTCAGTAGCATCAGTGCATTTTCTCCACCAGACTGCACTAGCACCTTCCTATATCAAATATCACGTTCTAAATACCTACATATATAAAAATATATAAAAATACCGTGTTCTAAATGCTCCTAGCAAGCATCAAGCAAGTTCTGTAGAACTGTGCCAAATTAGCACAGGTGCCTGTTGGAAAGTGAAGTTTCCCCAGCCCAGAGCTGCATACCTACCTGATGTTCAGCCACGACAGCATGGGGGTTGTACCTCCCCCAACAATCCACACGGTGAAAAACACGATGAGCAGAGTTGTTGAGAACATCATTTGGTGGGAGTAGGTAGCAGTATCTCGAATGGCCAGAGCAAATGCCATGGCTCCCCTGAGACCTATCAGAAAGAATGAAATAACACAGCCTCAGAAGTCCAGCTGTGACTGTGGAGAGGACAGCACCTTTCCTTGCTCCCTCCCACAAAATGCCAGGCAGAAAGCACTGGGCTCTTGCAGGTTTTAATTTCCTTAGATTCCCTGATAAATTATGCCCTGGGATAATCTACAGCAGAATGTTGTAACTGGCTTGGTTTCCTATGACTTACAGGATCCACAAGTGTTGTGAAAAGGTGTAAATACTTTCAGAAATTAACAGGAAAGGAAGATAGAAACAAATAAGTTGTGGACAACAGCAAAACATTATGTAAGCTCAGCAGCTCCCTGAATCCAGATGAAAATTCAGCCTTTTCCAGTTGAATCAATAATTGAAATGTGAGTTCTTGACATGACATCTTTATCAGCTAGAAAAATATTCTAGTTAATTGCATGGTCACAGGCAGACTATACCTTTCCTCCTCTCCTCTGCTCCCAGTTATGAAACTTCACTAGCAAGAACAAACCATGGCATCAGGCCATCTGCAGACTTCTTATGTAGAAGAATCACAGGATGGTTAAGGCTTTAAGGAGCCCCTGGAGTTCATCTGGTCCAATTCCCCAGTTTGAACAACCCCTGCTCAACCTGCAGTAGGTTGCACATGACCACATCCAGATGGCTTTTGAATATCTCCATGGATGGAGATGGCCACAACCTCTCCAGGCAATTTGTACAGTGCCTGGACATAGTAAAAAAGGTGACTTGATGTTCAAACAGAAAACCTCATGTGTTCCAGTTTGTGCTCATTACCTCTGGGCCTGTCACAGGGCACCTGAAAAAAGCCTGCCTCTATCCTCTTTATATCCTCTTGTGCACAGAGGATTTCCTGGAACTTCTTGAGGATACACATGTTTGGACACATAATACATAATTTGCCTTAAATTACAAACTTAAACAGTCATCTGTGTGACAGAAATTATAAGGCAATTTAAGCCAAATGCCTTTGTCCAGCAAAGTGGGAAAGGGCACCCATAAATACACTGTGATTTTCTCAGCAGATACCTGTTTCTCCACAACGTCAACATCATCTCAGCTAGAAATAACCTTTTAGAAGAGATACATCCCAATTCTCCCATGTCCTTCACAAGCACTTCAATTGCAAATGCTCTATTCCCAACATGAGATGTTGCCTGCTGTGAACAGGTAGCATTTTGAGATGTCACCCACCCCAGACATGGCACACTTTCTGTAAAGGCTGAAAAACCCATGATGGCATGCTGCAACAATCAGTAAGCCTTCCCTTTAGGATGCATGAACATGGATCATAAAACCAGAAGGTAGCAAAGTCGATCGCTTATGAGTTAAAATTAAGACTGTTTGCATTGTCCAGAATTTTTGCTCTTACCTGAAAACATCATCATGTGCTGAAAACTCCAGCTGATCTTATGCCTTCTGCCCAAATTCAACAAGAAGGAGAGGGGGTAGATATGTGCAGCTCTGCCCAAAAAGATTGCAACCTGTTTGCAGCTGAGGGTTAAGGATTTCTTTTTTCTGAGGTATGCAGTTTCTAGTACCTGGCTTTAACATGAAGCTTTTGTTTTAGTGAGAGATTTAGATCATGATATCAAGTGTTCTTCCTATAGCTGTGTATCTAAAGCAGACTTTCCCTAATTTTATGCAACTTGTGCATTCAAAAGTGATTGCACAAAATGCAGATTTTTACTAATATAGTTAAGGTTTTAGATGCACAGTGAAATTATACCTAGTATTAAAATGACAAGTTGTACAAATGAGGACTTCACTTTGAAAATTCACACTTTAAATAATTACCACCACCACCACTGAATTTTGAGTTTTGGAACAACAGAAATGCAGCCCTGTATACAGAGGGGAAACTAACTAAAGACCAGCAAGTGGCCACTCCATTATGACTCCTGCAGAGGCAAAATCTCCTATTGGTAGCAAACACCAGTACAGAGTTACTAAGAATATAAATCCAAAAGCCATTTATCAGCACTAGAATAAAGTTGAAAAAGAATAGTGAAAGAGTATTGCAGAAATTCATGACAGTAGGTGGTAAGCAACCCCACTGTGGTGCAAAATATCCAGGGGTTCCAGTGAAGAAGCAGAAAGCTGAAAATACTCTCCACTGTATAAGGAGCACTTTGGGAAAAACTAGAGTTGTGGGCTGAAATTCTATAAAATGCCAACACAGGCACAAGCCAAACAAACACTGATCATTTGCTGCTGGGATGGGAACATTAGAAGAATAATACATCTCCTATGGAAAAGAAATAAAGAGAATATAGGAGCTCTAGACACCACTGGGTTGTTGCCATAGCTGAAGTAAAGCAATACTTCAGTCAGCAGGGAATATCTCTAGGAAAATTTTGATTATTACTTTGTACAACAACCCTCTCATAACTATTGCAAGCAAGTTTCATTCCAGTCCTTTTGAGGACTGCAGAAATCAGACATGAGAAGCCATCAAGACTAAGGTATGTAGGAATACTAGCTAAGATTTTGCCAAGGATGCTGAGGCTTTAGCTCTGCCTTACAGTCTCCGGCCTTTCATTTTCAGCAGTCAGTGATGTCTCCAAATTTCCCCCCTGCAAGCTGTTAACTCAATGGGGACCACAGGTGTTGAGTAAAAGAAGGGTGCTAGTACTATATGCAAGCTGTTAACTCAATGGGGACCACAGGTGTTGAGTAAAAGAAGGGTGCTAGTACTATATGCCCTCCTCACAAAGGTAAAAAAGCACCCAAGAGAGTACAGAGGTTAAGTGTAGTGGTAGAAAAAGATGTGGAAAATGTATTAAAAGCTGAGTAGGCAGAGAAACAACTACTGAAAATGAACCCAGGGCAGACAGCACAACTTGAGAGAAGATAGAAGGCCACACTAAGCATGAAAAATTGCATTGCTTAGTATACCAGATGGAAATATTCTGTTCATATCTTTATCCAGTATCTGCAGGATTCTGGAGCATTTCTTAGGTCAGAAAAGCGGATGTGAGGTGACACAGGAGAAAATTTACTACTGTTCCAGAAGAAAGTAAATGGCTGAAGGAAAATAAAGACAAATGTGATAAATCCTGAGAAGCAGTACAGAAAACAGAAAGAAGAGAAAATAAGTACATCTCATACATGGCCATCTTTATAGTCCTTTTACGGGGTTTTACCTCCATTGCCAATATCCCTACTCCTATTGCAGGCAGAAGGAAATGAAAACTAGTTCCCATTTCTTCATGCATATTTGTAATTCTGCTGAATTTTCAAGCAGCCAGGAATATAGTGAGGAGAGAGCTACACAATCCATTTCAACAGGGGCAGGATGCAGAGGCTACAGGAGTGTGACTACTACAAAGTGTTCAGTTCTGGGGAATTTGAGAGTCAGGTACCAAGTGAACCAGAGACAATGGGAGAACCTTTAATTTTAATTGTGTTACCCTTCATGTCATGGTCTGGACCCCAGCTCAGTTCCTTTCTCCTCCCATCAGCTGAGATGCTGACCTCTGGGGCATTGCTCAAAGATGATCTATTTACCCACATTCCTTTTTATGTATTTGAAGTTTGCCCCTTACTTTCCTAAGGAGCCACTGGAAGGCGATGGAAAAATGAATAATTTTCCAGGTCTCCAAAGTTCAAATACAAGAACAACACAAGCAGTGTTGGCTTTACATGGCCAAAGCACACAGTAAAGTATATTCATTTATTTACCTAATGAAATTATATGGCTTTTAACCTTCAGGTACAGAGCCAACTATAGTGTGGCACAGAGGCCTTAGGGTTTGGATAACCTTTGGTAAGGTGTAACCAAAGATTTTTCTCAAAATTATTATGTCTGTAAGACATTAGGGAAACTTAGGCCAGCCACCATCCTCTGTTTGGTAAAGCTAACAGACATCACAGGTTTTTGGGCACATAAGACAATAGAGAAACCTCACACAGTGTGGAAAAGGATACAAAAGCTCCAATAATGAAAACTGGGCTGAATATGTGCTTCTGGAAAGTAAACAGCGCCAAGCCCATATAAGAAAATATGAAGTTCTCAGCCAGGAAGTGCAACACCTCAAAGAGCTAGAGAGAAAGCCATCACATGTTAAAGGCCAAGTAAAAAAGATCCTGTAAAAACAAAAGTACATGGACTACTACAGCAATGCCCTGCAAAAAAGGTAAAAGACATCCTTGCCTGCTTAGTGCGACTTCTTGACTCAACTGACAAGTTATTGTATGTATAATGTGCCTGGGTAATTCCACAGAAGAGGACAGCCACCACACCTGTGAACAGAACCACATGTGAAAATCAGCCTGTTTACTGACAGCTCACCACACTTTCCCTTCACCAGCTCCATTTAATTTATACATCATTCTTAACTTTGAGATTTTATGACTCTCATTCAAGTGAGTGAGATTCCAGGTTAGGGGGATGGTGTCTAAACCAAACCATTGCCTTTATTACACAGTGAGCTGCAGCTTCAGCACTGAACAGAATACAACAAAAACTAATAACACAGCTTTAGGCACAAATAGATTTCTCATTTAGTGAGAAAGTGGGAAACTGGTTGTTAAGATGGACTTCTGTCTCCGTGTGCTTAAACCCAAGCAACTCACCAGTAAATCCACAAGCTTCTGCAAGCAAGAAAGTGCTCCAGGACATCAAGAAGAAGAGAGCCGTTTCCAGCAGGGGGAAGCAGTGCAACTTGGTAAACTTTGTCACGTTAAGTCACTTGTTAAGGGATCATAAAGAAATCCTTTGGCTTCTCTGTTCCCAGTATTTATGAAAAACACTTTTATGTACTGACAGCCCATGCTTATTGGGAAACAAAACACTTTTGATGCCGAAAAATGCAAATTCCAACACATCAAGGCAAACTTCAGACTCAACTTGCAACAATCAGTTTGGGCTATTTTCGTTGTATATCCATGGCATAAAGTGTGGCTCCAGCTCCTAGAGGTAATATTATCTTATTCTATGGTTCCCTTTGAGGTGCTAGCAAGGAAGGGATATATATGTTCTTTTTAGACTGTGTGTGCCTTGGCTTTTCAGGGGATTGGTGGGGGAATGATGTCTATTTCTCCTGCCAACTTCAATTATGAGCCCCACTCCCACCTTCAAATAAAGCACAAAATGTATTCAAGAGCATTTAATTTACAGGGCTGTTCTTGACTACAGCAAGCCTAAGATCAGTAAGATTTGCAAAAAATTTTTCTTCTCAGATTTGTTAATTAGTGTTTTCCAGCAAGTGTGGCTACTTCAGTACTTTTAAGGCAAAACAATTGCTGCCTACAAAATGTATTTCTTCTCCTTGTGCTGATGTGTTTTAGAGAAAAAGCCAACTCAGAGGAGCTCAGTCTTTCAAAAGAAAGAAAAAATAAGTTCATCTTGCAGAGGAGAGCAAAACCTGAGGAACATCAAAGTACACACTGAATTAACAATTCATATAGCTACTGAAGAAGTGGAATAGATTTTAGTAGTGTTAAATTTAGTTCTTTACACACTACAGAAAAAAGTTTTTCACCTATTTATAGAGTACTTTTGGTGGTTTTTTTTCCTAAGCACTACTCTGGCAGCAGGTAAACACTGAACAGCACACTGTATCTGAGGTGCTATGCACAGTTCATATGAAGGCAATCAGCCAACTCTCCACTCACACCTACTTTTTGCTGACATCCTCTGCTGACTTGGGCTTTGGCAAACATATACTCCAGACACACCTTCAGCCATGACTTTACTTTGTCAGAAGGTTGCCCTCAAAACAAAGCCCAGAGCATCATTAGAATAATTTTCTCCATGTTGGCATTACACCAAATATAAAACTCAGCATATTTTTTAAACAGCTGTTAGTTCTGCACAGAAACCACCTCTCAAACTTTTGAGCTCAGCTGAATTCCTTCCCAACACTTCCCCCAAACAGATTTATTTTCTGAGATCATGCTTCTGAAGCAACAACATCCCCCATAACAAAAACTGGAACCCATTTCCCCACAGAGCACTCAGATAATCCCAGTGCCTGGCTCAAGGGACATTCATGCATGCCTAAGGAAACTGGAGAGCCACAGTCACTCCATGGAAGAGGTTGAACTTTGCTCCCCTGAAGTTAAGCAAGAGGCCTTGTCAGAACCAATTCATTATTTCTGGTCTTTTCTGGCAGTTTTGTGAATAAAACTGTTTATTCCCCTTGCTGTTATTGTAAATGACCATATCAAAACACTTCATTAAATCTGAAATTAAAACCTATGCTCATAATTTTGGGGGAAGATCAAGGTGAGACAAAGGCAAGAAAAGAATAACATTTTATTATTTCATATAATTGATCAAAATGAATGTTAACTGAAACTAAATTATTCTTTTTCTTAACTCCTTTCTTTATTAGACATGGCCTTGTATTCTGCATCTTTGCAACCTGCCAGCTGTTGCAATTTAGTAAATATATACAATGTGGTACTATAACTTAACTGCTTTAAAAAAAAGCACAGACAGGCTTTCTTGCTGAAAGCCAGAATAACTCCTTGTGTGTTATCTGCATCATTTGGAAACAAAGTATTCTATCTGTTCTCAAAGAACAGTGCATGACTGCATGAAACATCTTACTCAGAGATGTACAGGTATAGGTACTTCATGCTATAGTGGATGTTGGAATATTAACTTAATCTGCAATTTGCGGTTCTAATCGGCTATGAATAGTAAAATGTAAATTTTGTTTGCTTTACAGCATTGCATGACATTAAAGATGTTTCCAAAAGAAAATAGTCATCTGATTAAACAACCAAGGAAAAAGAAAAAAACAAAACCAAAACAGAACAAAAAGAAACATATCCCCACTACACACAAAATGCCACCACAGAGACTTGTTCTGAACAGCCTCACATCACCTTCCTGAGCACAACCATTAGAAAAAGCAAGTATTTGTTGCTGCTCCAGAAGCATAATTTTACAAAGTGGATCTGAATGCATTTCAGCCTTAATTAGTAGCCAACCAGCAAGCCAAAACCCACAACTGCATTTGAGCAGTGAGAGCTATGGATGGCTGGTAGCCTAAAAGGCAGAGGAAGAGTCGTGGTTCTGGGTCACACTGATTGCAGATCAGTGGAACTGAGACTGAACATTAAAGCATCAACAGCACATCTTCCCCATTATACTTAAAGGGTTTCCATTATGCAGACATGGCAGGAAAATCTGCACACTGTGTATATGAGATACAGTTCAGACATTACTGCTTCAGAGTCACAGATGCATGATCATTGTACAAAACATTGCATTTTAGTCAGTGTTCAGAGCTCTAGGCACATCAGAGCAGCCTGGGGTATGTACAGATATGGTTATACTAGCCAGTCAGATAGCAAAGACCTAATTTTGTTCCTGAAGAAGCATCATGACTCCCAGAGCAGGCCAGGCTGAAGGTCTACTGCCTGAGCCTAAAAGAAAACCTACACAAATTGCTTGCTAAGCACTTCAGAGATCTAACCAAATAGCAGCAACAAGCCTCAAGAGAAAAGATCATGCAAGGCACATCATGTTGTTAAGTTAAACTCTTATAGAGATACAATCTTATTCAAGATGTATGACATCAGATTTCTGGCAAAAAGTTTAAATGCATGACTCAAAGAATGCTGTGGGGCTCAGAAATACCTGAGATTTTTTGAAAACAAAATCAAATACCATCTATCACAGGAGATGTCTTTCAAGACTTATAACAAAAAACTAGGTTTTCTAACTCCACAAAAAGAAACTAAACATTATTAGGACATGTTAAGGCCTTCCCTTTGTTTGTTGCAGCAACATCACTAAAACATCTACTATGGCCTCAATTTATTGTAAAGTGTTGATTTCTGTGGGTACCTATAATGTCTTTCTATAGAAAATAAGTCACATGAATACCAATCACATCTTCACACTCAGAATTAAACAAGCTAGAGTCAATCCTACTATAATGGGAAACAGGAAAGACCTGATAATATCCACATGTGCCATCTCAGCTGGAATAATTAAACATGAAAAAGGATATCAGAGCTGTCACAACCCCTGTCACTGCTCCCATCATGAAAGAGCCACTGAATATTCCCAGGAAAACACCAACAGACTTGAAAAATGCTGCAGCATCAAAAGCATGGGTGTTTTCACCTGTTGGCTGGTAGGCAACTATAGATCTAGAAAGAGAGAACACAGTGAAAAGTTAGAAGTGGCATCAGGAAAGATTTTTTTTCTGTAACACTACCTGAGCTAAAGGGAGACAATCCCATGCTGAAGACATATGTGTCATTCTGGCCTATGTGTGCAATAGGGGCCTTGGTAAATGTTTGCAATGGTTATCAATCCAGTTAAAGGTAATCCATTTAAACTTAAAATAATGTTTCTCAGAAAAAGCATTTATAGTAGACAAATGCCACAAGCAATTCAGTAATTTCAGAGTAGAAATTCCCACAGTCACTTACGAGGATAACACAATGGCAACAGCATCATTCAACACGCTCTCTCCAAACAGAAGGGCATAGAGATCGACGTCGGCGTGCAGCTCATTAAATATTGCTAGCACCGTAACTACAGAAAGGAAAGAGGAAAACAACACTGCAGTGACTGCAGGAGCAGTGGAGCAGACTTCCTAGTCTGCCTAAAGCAACAAAACCTAGCAATTGAAGTACAGGATCAAAACTAAAGTGGGAAACAGTAGTCATGTTTACCTACAAGTTCACAATTCATCAGTTTCAGGGCAGCTCCATCAGGTTCTTTTGTCCTTCCATCTGCACAGTGCTCCTAGCAAGGCCTCCATGATCAAGGGGCATGGGGCAGACAAAGCCCTTCTACCAAAGGCCTGACATTATTTTAGAACATGTTTCATATAAAACAGTAAGCAAAATGTTGTGCAGCTCTTCCTGCATTTACAGGCTGTATGGATTGTTGACACAGGTTTATTATTTCAGCCTTTGTAAAATAGTACAAATAATCCTAAGTGTTCCTCTAAGTATACACTAGGCCACAGGTGTGAATTTCCACATAATTTAAAAAGGACAAGAGTGCTAAATATTTATAATCATTCTTTCAAGAAAATTCTGAGATGGAAGACCGTGATCTTGAAGATGTTCCCATATATGCATTTCAAATATCACATGGTGATTTTTTGCACAATTTGTATGCAACCACCAGCTGTTCAGAGCTCAGCTCAATCACAGGAGCTACTTCCCTTTTTTACACTAATCACCACTAAGCACCTCAAATAAACTGCTTTAAATGTCAAGTTTCATACTTCAGCACTCCTCACCCTGGCCCCTGACCTTCACCAGCCCTACAAACTGGTCTGTCAAGCAGAGACTTCAATGTGAGCCTGCTTTGACTCTGAAGGATGTCTACATTATTTAGGCAAAAGCTGAAAGTACTTGGCCAGAAAAACATTACCTTAACTTGTAAAACAAAGTTTATTTGAAAGAAGAAAAGAAAATCCTCCACCTAAAGAACCCAAAAGCTTCAAATATTGCTCTTAAATTACCCAGCCCCAAGCAACGTAGCTGAAGAAGGAAGTCCTGCTCTCCAGAAAATGCTATAATTTTGTCTATTTGCTGTCTTAAACTTGATGCACACTTAACAAGAAACCACTTAAAACAACATATTTAAGTATTTGAACAGGAGGGTTAGACTTTTCTGCAAATATACCATGATATACCAGTTCAGTCACAAATCAGGAGAGAACAGCTTTCAAAATGCTCAGAATTTGCATGTATTTTAGAGAAGAGGTTCGGACATACCAGCATGACATAACTAAAAATAGAGTCCTGTTAATATGCAGCTGAAAATCCTAACAATGGAATTATTTTGGAAGGTTATTAAAAATGTTCATCAAGCTACCTGGATCAGTGGCAGATATTATGGCTCCAAAGAGGAGGCAGTCTGTATAATAGAATTTATCAGACAGCTGACCCACCAGCTTCATTAGTTTCACAACCCCATACATGAGATTCCTGAAGAGAAAGGAGATAAAACATTCCAAGTCAAACAAGCTGGTGCATTTCAGACAGGCCAGGGGAAAGCACAAGCAATAATATTTCAGACAGGCTTCTTTATGCTACAGCACAGTGGGGCACTGGCACAGTGCTCTCAAAGTGAACTCTCCTCTTTTGCCTATGAAGCAAAACAAGACATATATGATCCAGAAGACATCATATAAAACCAGTAAGCAAAGTCTGACATCTTCACACAGTTAGCACAGAATCTACATATTTCTTCTGTTTTCCACCAAATTTTCCCCGCTCAAAATTCCCCTTGATATTGTTTCTCCCAATACAATACATAGGCAAAAAGCCCTGAGGTAAGAATAGTCTATAACAATAGATTATTTCTCTAGTGAAATTCTTTGAGACAAGCCAAGGCTACCAATACAATTCAGGATTTTTGTTATTCAGAATATCCATTTACAAGACACAGTAGTATGAGCAGCATAAGAGATTGTAGGCCAGCAAACCAACATGACCAGCTATCAAACTAAATGAGTGTGTATATACATACATAAAAAGTATATATGCAGGCAAAGAAAGTGTGCTTTATCAGCTTAAACTTTAGCATAGAGAGGAACTGATAATGGAGTTCACTTACCCAATAATAAAGCAGGATACTGCTGTTCCTAAAAAGGCATAAGCCAAAATGGACCCCAAATTCCTGAAAAAGTGTCTCTGCACAGGAAAAAGAGGTTTATATAGATACTTTAGAAAAGCTGTATTGCCCATTCAGAACCACCTAGCACACTACTTCACTTTCATCAGTACATTGAAACACATCTCTATTTCAGAGAAACATTTCAATTACTGCCATGTAAATTCAATCCGACTTCAATAAATTGAATAAACCAGATCTGTGCCATGCATTAGATTCTACATGTAGCTCACTGACAGAAAGCTTATTGACAGAAACCAGCACCACTTCTTGGTGCCTTCAAGCAAGATCAGAATCTGGGCCCTTCTGCCATTAAGGGTCTGGCACATCTCCACTGGGATTCAGGGTTAGGTCTGCTTCTCAGCACAATGTACTGCATTTTGGACATTTGAGAAGGACCAAAACAATTCATAACAGAACATTAGTACATTAAATGAAACTGACATTAATGTCTGGCTAAATTCAAAGGAAAACAAATTAGCAAAATTAAGTAGAGTTTAATACATTTATGCTCAAAAATATATGTATTTTCTCTTAGAACAATATGACCTAATCATGTCTTGAGGAAATGAGATTTTTCTTACTTTAAGTAAATGCCTGAAAGGAGACTACAATCCTGAACAAATCAGCAATCTCACATTTTAAAAAAAGGATCTATTCTCCTCAGAAGTTATTGCACTTACTTTCTTCAGGCTATAACCAGCATGAAATATAATAGGAGGCAGTAGAATGTTGAAAAAAACTTCTGGGTCAAATGTTACCTAAAAAATAAAATATGAAATTTCAATTAGGAACAGACATTCAATTTCTTAGGACTTTTTTCTCATTCATTTTCTGACAATCACTCTTTTTGCTTGCTGGAATAGGTAAGTCGAGCCTCTAAAACCTTGGCCAGTTCTATTTGTACATAGCAGTTCTTGTTGCTAAATAACCTGTAGAAAGAACAGGCATTACAGTGGTTACCTGTGATGTGGCAGCAGTCCCAAAAACAGTCCCCTATTTTAAATTAAAAATTTCTAGTAGAAATGATGCTGGAGAAGATTTCTCTATTGTGATACCTGATATTGGTATAGCTGAAGATGAAATGCTATTTTAGCTTACTTTTTTTGAGCAAGTTTAGCCACTGAATAGTTATTATAAGCCAGTCAAGTCAGATACAAGACTGGTTTTCAGAAATTTGTATCATACACTGCTTCCACGTATCTCAGTAGGAGTTCCAGATATCCATGAAGGACTACACAACACTAAAGAACAAAAAACAACAGTTAAAATGCAAACAGAAGACCTTCACACATATGGGATTAACTAGGCTCTCTTCACCCACTGCCTAAGCACAGGTTAGAAGACAAACACCACAATTGCTCTCTCAGAGTAGGACTCATTTCAGCTAATTTGAGATACCTATAGCAGACAAATACACATAGGCAGCTAAGCTCTCTTCATAATCTGCAGAAAGAAGAACTTCTAGATCACAATCCTATGCTTCAAAGTCTAGCTTTGATACACACAGAAGGTGATTATTTCCTGAGACTGAATAAAAAGGCAAATAACACATCTGAATAACTGCTGATAGGTGAATTTCACTTCCAACACCAGACTGTCTCATTTACTGGTTTATAGGGTGAAATCAGTAACTATTTCCTGACAATGAACAGATTTTAAAACCCTAGGGGAAAAAAAACCCCAAAAAACAACCCAACAAAACAACAAGAAACAATCACTTTTCACTAAGAATTATCATTTTCCTTATACTGCATTTATACAAAGCAGCACAAGGTGGTTTTTTTTGGTTCAGCTGGTCTCTGTAAATTCTACAGATGTTAGAAATATACATTAAGTCTTCAAGGCCTTTGGGAAAGCACTACATACATGTAACTGAGCACAGTTTCTCCAGCAGTGATATAATACAGAAGGTGCTTTGAGTTAAGCATTAAAGTGCTGTTACTATCAGGAACACTGACACTTGACCCTGCCTAAGGTCCAAATGGGATGGAGGGGGGCGGAGGGAGGGAAGCAGGGATGAAGGAGAAGCGCTTAGCCCAGCCTGCGGAGCGGCTCAGCCTCACCTTTCTCAACATGTCATTTTGCTCCACGTTGTGGATCTTGCCGGGGCTGATCTCCCCTTTGAGAGTGTACTCGAAGAACTTGCCACTGACATTGACCAGCAGGGTGGTGAAGGGCCTGTCCTCCTGCGAGCAGCTGAAGGGTTTGTCATGGCCACTCGTGGAGGGAGTCCCGTACCTCAGGATCACCCCAACTATGAGTCCTGGAAGAGAAGTAAAAATCCGTGAGGCTGATTTGCTACTCCTGCACTTTTATGAGTTTCAAACATCATCCAAGGGATCATGCATGAACTTTCCAAGCACATGGGCATCATAAACACGTTGAAGTGAATTGTTACTATCAGTTTTCTGCAGAGGCAGAGAGGCCCTGAACACATCAAAACTACCAATGAGACTGAACAATCTGGTACCTGACTGAAGTGACAAACAAAACGTTTTGTTTCAGTTTTTGTCTTCCCCACCCTCCTTCACACTTCCAAAGTGTAACCCCCCCTAAACATCAGGGCACATCAAATACATTTCACCTGCCTTAGCACAGACCTGAGCAAACACACTGTTGCCAGAAAACTGACTGTGGTCACTGGAAACACGTGACCACAACTGATCTGGAATGGTGATGTTTGCTATATTATTTTATGGCTACACCAAGGATGCAGTTTTTAGTCTTACAATTCCAGGCAAGTGAACAATGCCTGTTGCACAATCTTCTGTGTACTCCAGAAATTTTAAAACAAAAAGACAGATGACATGTACAAAGAAGCTGCTACATGTCATTTGCAAGCATTTTCCACATTTCATATCAACCAAAATAAAATAAGGTGTAAATGAGCAATCATAAGAAATCTAGGATTCAGAAATATAGAACAAATTACTTAGGCAACAGAGAAAATCCAACCAGAAACACTAGCAATAACAAATGCATCAGACACAGTGACAAAAATAATTCAGAACTGAATGCCAGGGGCGGGGGCTGGAGAAGCACAAAGTTCTAACTGAGCACCATTCCTGCTACAATGTACTAAGAAAAGAGCATCTGCAGGGAGAACATTTAAAAACAGTCCAAGTGGTTTTGGTCTGGTAAGCAAACAAATTGATACCCACTTACTAAAGGCTCCCCTGTTGCCTCAGCATGATCTGCAATTTAATCTTTATTCCAGACAACTGCAAGATGAGGATGGGTGTTTGATGCTTTTGTTGATAAGTCAGTAGTCAATGCTGGGTTTGGTTCCTGTGACCCTTCCTCTGCATCCATAGTTTCCCCAGACAGTAAATGAAGCTGACAGGTAATAACTAAAAATAAATGAGGTAAAACAAACAAAAAATCTACCATGCACA
Source organism: Cisticola juncidis (assembly GCA_013400215.1). Taxonomy (NCBI): domain Eukaryota; kingdom Metazoa; phylum Chordata; class Aves; order Passeriformes; family Cisticolidae; genus Cisticola; species Cisticola juncidis. The sequence continues at coordinate 81,947 of VXBR01008110.1, forward strand.
ACAAAAACCCAAACAGACTTATGGTTATGACATAGTGCAAAGAGTAACCAAACTGTGCCCCCAAAAAGCCAACCAAAGGAAGAAACCTCATTCTCTAAAGCTCATAGTTACAAAACTGTTCTAATGCAAGGAGATACAGCAGGTGGCAGGAGGGACACTAGTGGGAGGCTCATCTCTAAACTTCCTTCTCTAAGAACAGAGCAGCAACATGATCATTCCAAAGTAACTGGAATATTAAGATACATTTTACTTAGAAAAAGGAAGTACATCCTCAGAGAAGGGAAGAGATTCCCTAAGCAAGATAAATCTACTTACTGAGATTTCAAATGCTAATAATTTAAATACACAGATTTATAGAAGCATCTCCTAACAACACTAGAGCATCTTAAAGCTAATGCTTTATGAGCATCATACGATGGATGAGGGAGAAACACAGTTCTGCACAAAGTGACAGGTTACAGCCAGTCACCTCCAAGCTACTTGTACTACCAGTTATGGCTACAGACACCTTCACCAACACAGCCAGGCCAGCAGCCTAAGCTTTCTGCTGCTCTCACCCTACTCACAGCCAGGAAGAACTATGCTCACAGAATACATCAGGAAGAGTGACTCTGGTAAAAACTGATCCAACCAGCATCAGCCAGAAATCCTGTAGTAAATCAGAATGCAAAAACAAAACTGTACAGATGAGCTTACACATGGCTGTGGCATAAAGCCAATTCTATATTGCTACTCAGCTGAGAATAGAGAGGAGGACACTGGTAGCTTCTTAGGGTCAGGGACTGTCCTTACTGAATGCATTGCAAAAGCAGTTGGGAAACATCATTACTATTGCATGAGGAAGAGAAACCCGAGAGCAGGAGGTGACTGCACTCTTTATATGGACAAAATCCACTTGCACATTTTCCTCCAAAATAAAAGATACCAGTTATATGAAAATTACATTCATGACCAATACTTAGCATTTGAAGTGAAACCTTCTATCCCATATCCTCACTCTCCTATGGCCCAGTAGCACAGCTACAGGGAATTCTCATACACCTCCTATTGATAAAACAGCAAAATGCATGAGGTTTTTTTCACTGAGCACCATGCAGTTTAGGAACATGTGGTCTCTGCTGTCAGGATGCTGTCCTGCAGCAGGATGCTCCTGGACCAGGTGCCTTTGTTGGGGCAAAAGGCTGTCAGGAGCATCAAGTGGGTAAAGCTACCCACAGCTCAGTCATTAAACAAAATACGTATGAAAACAAAAGGGGCCCAAGGAAGACACACAAATTCCACAACCAGTTTAATTAGCAAAATACTAGATATTTGTTGGTTCAAAATATGAATTAGAAGAATGGAAAGCTCCCTGACTTTAGAAAGGTGCAGGCATACTGTTATATATGTCATATAGTCCCAAACCAACAGGTTTCGAACATTAAAGTGAAACATTAAAGCACGCATTGGACAGACGTCATTAGTGCTTTTCCTAAAAACATTTGAAGTCTTCACAGAAAACTGTAGGGAAGAATTTTCCATTTGCCAATGAACATCATGTCTTTTTACATGCTAAAAAGTTACTAGACTTGTTATGTGTTTTCTATATTCCATCTCACTTGATAAAAAAACATTAACAGAGCTCAGACAGCTCAGTCAGCCCCCTGAGATCACAAAAAACTAAGACTCCAAATGCTTTTCAGGCAGAAGAAACGGCTTTATTTATATCCTCAGGAAGGATGCCCTTCTAAGGTGTCTGCCATTAGGTGTTATGCAGAAGACCAGGTCATCCTCTGTAATTCTCTCTGCCTACTTGCTTTCAACCATTTCTGAAACATCAGAGTTGCAGCTCTGATGACAAAAGTAGAGTAGAAAGAGACATACCTGGAATTTTTCAATGGACAAGCTTACACCGAGACTTACTTATAGGCTGTTAATATAAGCATAAATTCAGTATAGCTCTGCTGTTTATTTAGAAGCAAGGAATGGTTGCTTGATTCTAGGAACAGATACAAAAGAATCAGTTCATCAACTCTGTGTTACTCCTGCCCAAGGTGTTACTGCTGAAGAGTTTATGGAGAACTTAGAACAAAAGCAAATATTTTTCTGGCTGCTTAAGAACACTCTGCCTCTTCAAAATGAGAACCTCTAGGCCAAACAAATCCAGCACTGCCTTTTATTGCAAGACTGCCACAAGAGAGAAAAAGCTAAAAATGGGTACAAATACTTCAAAATTTGAGAAGGGCCTTACTTTCAAAGTTTTGGGTTGTGGTAGCTACTGCAAGGGCAAGTTTAGATCATTGCTTAGGGACTGTTATGAAGGATTATCTCAAAACCCAATACTTAATAACCTGTACGCATGACCTGCATTCTCACTTTTAACAGAGAGCCTTTATGGTGGCAGCTTGCCTGTACAATGCTGATCATGCAGGTTGTGCACAAACAACATCTTACGAGAAATAAAGTATTAAAACCTGGGAATATTTTGTCACTTCTGAAACAAATCACTATAATTTGATTTGAAAATTTGATAATGAAAAATATTAGATTTTCAGACATAGTCATAGAATCATTTAGGCTGGAAAACACCTAAGATCACCAAGTTCAACAGTTAACCTGACACTGACAATTTCACCACTAAACCATGTTCCTAAGTGCCATGCCTACACAGCTTTTAAACACCTCTAGGGATGGTTACTCATCCACCTTCCAGGGCAATTCCAATCCTTTACCACCATTTCAGTGAATAAAATAATCCTAATATCCAATCTAAACCTCCTTTGATGCAACTGGATCGGTCAACACCAATCTAACGACACATTATTTAAAATGTCTACTTTACTTTTGGTTTTGTTTGACCACAGAAGTCACTGAAGTGGGAACATGAATTCAGAAAGACACCCACAGCCACGAGTGCCTTTATCTGGTGAGCGCTGTGGTTTCCAGCCCAGTTCTCTGCTGAAGCAGCCCTGAGGGTTCCGGGAGCTCCAGCTGGCAGCAGGAACCAGAGGTGTTCACAGTTCACATCACACGGTTTGATCAGCGAGTTCAACCTGATCTGGGAACCAGTGGAGTGGATCAATCTGTGAGCTCAGACCTGCTTAGATACAGTTTCTTCCACACACTTCTGGTAAAGAGCCAGGTACTGAAAACTGAGGGTCCTTCCCTTCCAGCCTTCAAACTGAGAGAGACGTGGTAGAGATTTCACTGCTGTTTGCAGCTCTGGGGAGACAGAGAAGAGAGGGACAGAACCTTCTGGAAAGCACACAATGATTAAGACTGAAGGCAACAAACTTGTTGCAATGCAGTCAAAAAAAATTAGGCAAGGTTTGTTTTTTAAAACAATGAAGTGGCTGTGCACCAGAACAGGTTGTCACAAAGACTGCATAATCTCCTTCCTTGCATATAGCCAAAACTCACTTGAGTATGGCAATGAGTAACCCAAGCTGTGAGGGCCTGCTGTGAGCAAAGGGCTGGATAAGATTACCTCCCAAAGTCTTTCCTGTGAACATTTGGACCCCTGAGACAGATACTTCATACTGCAAAAATTTCTTTAAAATCACCTTAATTGCCTTCTGGATCAGGTCTTGGGGCTTTCTGTTGCTTTGGAACTGGGTTTTTATTTTGTTTAAATGACAGACTGCACACCTAACTCAGTAAGTCAGAGCAAAAGTAAGAGCAATGAGTCTCATCATAAAAGCCAAAAAGATCCAGGAGTCTAGGAAGGGGCTGCTTTTACTGCCTGAGTCCACCCTGACCTGCCACCTTGCCTTGGGTCTCAACTGACCCTACCAAAAGCAGGCAAAAGGGGTGACCAGGAGATATTCAGATAATTCCACATAAGTACAGGAAAGCAAGTACTGTGAGACATCACATAAGGCACTTGTTACTAGTATTTCTCTCTTGTTTTTTGGGGTTTTTTTTTTGTGTGTGTGCTTGTGTTTGTGTGTGTGTGTGTGTGTGTGTGTGTGTGTGTGTGTGTGTTTTAATGCAATAGTAGTATATTTTGGAAGTGACACTATAGCAAACCACTGACAGGTTTGTGTAGCTGGGCAATACAGTCAGTGGTGAGAGCCAGTCTTGGCTTGGCAGAGTTTGGCATCCCTTAGTGCAGCCCACACAGAGTTGGAATAGCACATTTCATGTACCTGGACACCAGCTTCTTTGGTGATAGAGAGTAAAACACTGTTTGGTTTTGAAAATATTCACAAAGAATATGGGGGGAAAATGATTTTATGTTTAAAAGTCTAGATTTTTCTTCCCTTTTTCCAAACTGAACTTTCTACCAGCTTGAGGGCAAAGAAACAGAGCTGAAAAAAACTTGGCAAGAAGCATGAAAGAAAGCCCTGTATGTATTTTCAAGGTGAAAGACTAATAACAATACACAGGGTTTATCACATAGATAATTTTTCTTTTGGATGCTTGAATGCATCAAGATACCACACTTCAAAAGTTTTACTTTAAATAGCCTAAACATCAACAGATAAAGTATTTTTTCTATTACAGTGTCGGCCTTTGAACCTCACAGCCCACACCTTCAAATTTCACAGTGATTTTTGAGGAAGTTTCAACACTTGTACAAAATAATTCAAGCTTTTTTTCAGATCCAGAACTGAGCCCATAATACTGTATATTACAAAAAAAAAAAAAAAAACATATCACGTGTTACATACCATCTCCAGAAGCACTAGCAACTCATTCTCTATGCCATTTGCTTGCCATTCACTGTACTACCCTGCACAGGAGGGCAGAGGAACACCACTACACCAGCCCTTGAAGAAGGGTTAAGCAAGTGTCTGCAGAACCCCAGGGCTCTGATAGCATCTGTATTTCCCCTACACTCAGCACTGGCGAGGCCTTTGAATCCTGTGTCCAGTTCTGGACACCTCATTTCAAGAAGAACACTGAGGTGTTGGAGTGGATCCAGGTAAGGGCAACAGAGCTGGTGAAGGGTCTGAAACACAGGTCCTGTCAGGGGCAGCTGAGAGAGCTGGGGTTCTGGAGAAAAGGAGGCTCAGGGGTGACCTTACCATCTCTAGGGGCTGTAGGCAGGCAGGGTCAGGCTCTTCTCCCAGGCAACCAGCAACAGGACAAGAAGAAATGGCCTCAACTGTGCCAGGGAAGGTTGAAGCTGGATGTTAGGAGGAATTTCTTCACAGAAAGATTGATTAAACATTGGAACAGACTGCCTGGGGATAGTGATCCCTGGAGGTGTTTAAGAAACAACTGCATGTGCCACCCAGTGCCATGGTCTATTGCTGTGGTGGTGTTCAGTCCCAAATTGGATTGTATCTCAGAGGTCTTTTCCAACCTAATTGTGATTCTGTGATCCTGTCTTGCACTCAGCATGGCTAATCTATTAACTACTTTCTCAGTGATGCAATCTTGCCTGTGTGGCATTCACCAGCTTGTCACATCGCTGCAGAAGATGCAGACTTTGAAATATGGGAAGCAATATTACATTCAGCAGTGTAAGCACATGATAAATCCTCACTACATTTCAGTTAAATAAATAAATAAATAAATAAATAAATAAACCCAGCCTTCTTCAACAGGAAAGGAAGGCAGAGGATGCCAGTTCTTGAAGCCTGGAAGAAATTTTGAGGACATCCAAATCCTAAAATTCTGAATAACAGATTCCAGGTCATGTTTTTTCATTGACTTAGGGCTATTTTAGATAAGGAAGTTAAAAGACAGTAAACAAGTGGGTAGTTCTTCCTCCTTGTAGGCAGACAGCAGTATGCTGTTAAGGGCATCTTTGTAATATGCATTTTATTCACTTTTAAAATAAGCCAAGCTAAGCATAGCTTTGAATTTAAATAAACAGATTACGCAAAAAAGTTATTGGCACACTCTGCAGAACAAAATGTCAAATCAACTTGCTGGCTTTGTGCTGCTGGACACGCGTGCACTGTGCACTTGTGCCTTCTTGCCAGCCTTTGGTTCCAAAAAACTCACAGGAATGTAGGGATCTAGTTCTTTTTCATGTTGTGTCATGTTGTATCATGTTGTGTGATTCACATACTTATACGTATAGCAAAATGGTAAAAAAAATTATGAGCTACAGGGGCAGGCAGGTATGCTTTATTCTGTAGTGCATATTCTTACTGATGGTGGGGTTTAAGAACAGGTTCAAGGTAGGAGAGTGATTTAAAAATACAGCCATCAAGAGATTTAAACAGAAGATTTCAAAAGTTAGTTTCTGAAGAGCTATTAAGTTTCACATGCAGCTTTACATTTGTACTGGAGAGCTATAACCCTAGAAAAATTAGTTTGCTCCAAACAATTTGGAGGGCTAAATAGACCCTATTAGCAGGAGAGCAACCACAGAAAGATGACAATATGTGGCAAAATGATAGCCAGTAAGAAAAAATTGCTCTTTTTGTTCTCCCCTAAAATCTAAAATCCAGAAAAAAAAACCAAAAAAAAAGTTTAGAAGCATAAAAAAACCCCTTAAACCCACAAAACACACACATCCTAACCCAACAACATCTGTCAAACAGCCTGAACTGACAGGCAGCCCTGGAAGAAGCTGCTGCTCTGTGGTAATCACACGTGGCCTCTGTGACAAGCACAGGACTATGAGTCAAGGCTCCTGAGCCAACCCCAGCCTTGGTAATGACCTCGGTGAAAGACCTTGGACAAGCCACAGAAGACAATTTAAAGAGACAATCTCAATTTAGAAATGAAATACCACAGTTATAAGGGGCAGAGGTATTTGTCAGAAATTACAGAGTCCACAACTAATCTCAGCTCAAGTGTATTCAAGTTTAGTTACTGCATAATCATTGTTCCATGCAACACTTTTAACAAAGTATTTGCTGTTAAATACTTTATAAATAACATTTTTAAAGCTCCTTTATACGTCTCAAAATTTAAGTTTCCCTCCTTATTTATAAAACCCAAGCTGTGAAAGCCATACATGTACTAACACCACGTAAGTTTCTAGAGGTGTGAGCAGCAATGGGCCATCACAGACACCAAGTGTGGCTCCCTTTCCTTCCCTCACACAGGAGTGACCAAACAGAGTACCAACTCCAACTGGTCCCAGTCCCCTGCAGCAGCAGCAGAGCTGAAGCACTTTTTTCAACACAGACTTCTAAGCCAGATGAGTAAAACCCCAAGTACTGAGATTTTCTTCCCCAGGCACATCAGTGACTGTGCTGGCAAGCACCAAGAAGAACAGCAGGACTAGCAGCAGTTTTTACTGTGTATAAGAAGTCTTTCTATTTAATCCTTGTGTTCTGTTACTGCTTTTTCTCCCATTTGCATGTTAGAACACTCAGCATATCTCAAACGGGAGACCACAAGTCCCTCAGAGTCTGAAAAATAAAAATAATTATGTCAAGTCTTTTGTTACAGAAAAAATTACAGTAATAGCCCCTGGCTCAGGCACTTCTTTTGTTACAAAAAGATTTACAGTAATAGCACCTGCTCAGGCACAAGCAAGAAATGAGCTTTCCGGTTAAAAAAAAAAAAATAAAATAAAAAAGAGAGAGAGAGAGAGAGAGAAAATAATTATCCCCCCCACTAAAGCTTCAGCAGAAGGAGTTATTAATCTGTCATTGCAAGGAGTCAGGCTTCAATCTGTAACCCAGCTGAAACTCATTAAGCAGCAACAATCTCTTTGCTGACACTGTCATTTAATTTTGAAGGTTTGACTTAAGGAGAGGAGGAAGGGGGAAGGGGCAGGAAATACATCCATCTTTGTACAGTTTTGGGTTCAGAGAGATCCCACAATAGCTGCAAGGAGTGTAGCTAGGTCTGTTTTCTTACTAGGAACATTTTGACATCCCAGCCTCAGCCTGCACTCATTTGTAGAAAGTAATAGATATGTGTGGAAGCCTTCATCCTAAAAACCATTTCTGGAAATTCTGATTAGGACAGAGGCCAAAACAAAGTCCTAGGAGAAAAAGGACAAGAAGAAACTTGAGTGAGATGAATGAAATAAAACCTATACCAGAAAAGTTCTCCTTTGTTGGAGAAGTTCTCCTTTGTTGGAGAAGTTCTCCTTTGCTGGAGACAACTGAAAACATTCCAGTACTTCTCTCTTCCCAAAGATTTTTTTGCACCAAGCCCTTTCCAGTTACTAACAACATAACCTAAATGTAGATCAGACAAAGGTTTCAAGTTGAATGAATTTTCAAGCAAATAATTTCTTGTTGAGGCAAGCCCCATATTCTGGAGCTGTGGGCAGAAGATCAAGCAGCATTTGTAGATAAAATGGTTTGTGGCTTACAGAGAAATGCACTGACCCAAAAGACAGAAATAGCAGCAAGATGACCACTCTGGCTTTCTGTGATCATTATGTCTGCCCATAGAGGCCTCTTTATTACAGCATCCAAACACACAGTCCAACAGAAGATCTATCCCATCTCAGAGAAGCAACCTGCCCCTCACAGACATGTTCCAAAGCAGAGCCATGAAGCCACACGTTTCCCATTTCTCCTTTCTGGGTGAAGACTGCTCTGAGCACAGGCACTTCATTGACCATGGCCTTCTCACAACCACATCACAATTGTCAATCCTACTGTACAGCTGTTTTAACATCCATTCCACTATATGTGCTTTGAACAAAAAAAAAAAAAAAAAAGCTGGCAAATGCTCTTCTGGGACCTTATGGACCTTCTAGGACAGAGCAAAGGAGGAGCAAAGGAATCTACTATTACATGTTTTTATATGTAGCTCAAAATTTAAGCAGTTGTTTTAGTACTAGCTGCAGAAGCCAGCAAATTACTTCTGCCACAGCCCGCAGTGCACGAACAGTTTCATGGCACTTCTGCCTTCCTGACTGATTCCCATGAGTTGGAGAAGAAGAAAGAATGCACTTTGAGCTGTCACAAAAATAGCCATCCAAAAGCTCAGCCTGCTTACAAGCAGCACATTGTCCAGAGGTCCCACAGCTGCAATTTCTGCCCTCCTACACAGCCTGGTACCACCCTCCTTCTTTCTTCCTAAATCGGCACAAGCTTTACCTTTTCCCAGATGAGTTAACTCTACAATTCCTAGCCACTAACTTCTCCCTCTACCCCCATTATACACTGATGCCTCCTTGCCTGCTCCCAACAGATCTCAGGTGCTGCTGCAGCCTAACATTTCCGCCATTTCTTACATCTTTTTTAGCACCAGTGGTGCCAACAAGGTGCCCGAGCAATCACATCCATTTCGTCTCTTCTCTGCATGCCACCTCGGCTCTAACCCTAGCATGTCTCATCAGTGGCAGAGAAGTAGATGGGAACCTATGATTTCATGCTTCCTCCTAGGCAAAAGGTGTCAGATGAGGGCTAAAAAAATTATCCAGATTTATCACAGATGAAGCGCAGCCAATTGCTGCTACATGGAATAATCTGACCCATGGACATCCAGGGCAGCTACTAACACCACGGGACTTTGGTGCAAGACCCCTTGGCAGGACAGAAAAAGGTAAGGAGTAAAACTCCCTTCCAAAGGCTGATCCCACCTACATGACCAGAACCATTGTGCACCCATGAGCTTCCTCTCAAACAACCCATTTTAAGTGTGTAAACCTTTTTTTTTATTATTATTATGCAGTCTTTTGGCCATTCATTCCTCTCCCCTGCTTGAACAAATTCAAATATTCTCTTGAACAAATGCAACCTCAAGAACAAACATAAGAAATTCTCTGGTTAAGACAGCAGATGTTCCCACACAGTTTCAACACAACAGCTCTCAGCTCTACACTAAAATTTTGGGTTTGGACATGTGCAAAACAATCAATATGAAGCAATTCTTGCATCCCAAGGTAGATGAGTACCCTGTCAGCAAGATACCAAGCCAGAAGAAGGATCTTCATTTCACTTTTTTCATATCATGGCACTTTCAGGGCTGTTTCAGATAAGCATCACCAGAATACCCCCAAAAAATTCCTTAATTATTTTCTCGTGACACAATTTATATGAATTCAAAAATATCCATTTTTTTCAATAAACCTGTGTCTAACCAGTTCAGTTGAAAATTTGCTTAAGCCAACTTGATCTTTAGATACTTAACCGCACATGGTTCTTATAAAAACCCATGAATTTATACATTTGCCACCAGAAATACAAGCAACTCTCCTTTGACATAAAACTAGAGGACATGATGGACCCACACCCATGTTCACAATGAAGCAGAGAGAGCAGCAGGACATGAAACCAAGCTCTGCTGCTCACCATGCACATCCTTTACCCTTTTTGCATACATGAGTTTAAGTAACCTGCCACATCACTGCTCAGATGTAACCTTCACAGCTTTTTCTTTCCACTTTCCAGTTTAGACTTTTCAAGTAAAATACAGTATCAGCTAATTCTGGCTTCTATTCTATTTCACTTCTCCAAAGACTAAGAAAATTGCCTGATAAAATAACACAAGTGCCAGTGACAGCAGCATGCAATATATTATAATGCATTTTGTCCAGCTTGCAACGGCCACCCCAAACCACAGAAAAAGCACCTCATTTAATAGCAGTGTTAGGGTCCTGGTATCACATAAGTAGTTGAAACTAACAGAAGAACAAAAAACCTCACAGAACAATGGTATGTATAGATAAAAGGTTACTCCACCCTGCCCTGAGTGCTGAGACAATCTATAACCATCAACACACTGCTCATGGAGAGAGCTGCCTCGGAGAGTGTGCAACCGGATTTTTGTTTGTAAAATTTATGTGCTAGTACTGCTGTTTTGGACAACATGGTTAAGAGATAGATGACTAACTTAATACTTGGAGAAACTCCTCTTGAAAGTTTTAAAAAAAACCTATTCCAAGATTTTCTATAATGTGAATTTGCAGGTTACATGGCAGTGTTTGTGCACGTTATTAATATCCCCACAACACAAAAGCTTGACCAGTAGCTAACACATAAAGACCTCAGATTTACTTCAGTGGAGGTAAAGTATCTGGAGCAACTCATTGCAACTCCTATTTTGCCTCCACCAAGCTTGGGTTTGGTACCAGCACTCTGTATACCTTGACATTTAGGGAAGCCACTGGAAGTGGTGAATGGCACTTGCCCAGAGCCAGCAGGAAACACAGCTGTCAGCTCTTCCTGTCCCAAGCAGCCAAGCATTAAAACAAAGAGGAACCAGCCTAGGATTTCCCGTTTCTCCCCTTGCTGCTCAAAGCACCAAGTCAGAAGATAAATAACTTTTCCTTTCAATCCACTGCATGAGGCTTCCAGTTCAACAGAGCATTTTCAGCACAACATGATACTTTTTACATCTCAGAAGACACATTTTAATAAGCCTTGAAGTTGAGCTCATATACACCTCATAGGCAGACACTGAATGTCTTTTGTGCAATTCATGTTAAAAAAGACACAGATGTGCTGTTAATGAAGTTCATTTTTTCAGATACAAAGTCCCTGGTGCACTTGAAGAGAGTTCTGATATAACATTTGCCTTTTAAAAGCCATTAGCAGTTTGCAGCAGCTTCCCACACATTTATCTTTCAGGCTATTCATCACCATGGGTGGGGAAAAAAGAAAAGTACAGCTGCAAACAAAACAAAGTCTTGAAGACTTAGAACTGATTTAAATCTGACAAACAAATCTAAAAGTTCAAGCTCAGATTCTAAATTTAAAGACCCATTAGGACAAAGCATTTGCAACTTGCAACTGTCATAACTACAGAGAAACAGAAATGACCAAAAATTTACTCAAGCCTCCAGGGAAAAAAGAAAATAAAAGGAAAAATTACTCTTTTTTACCTTAGATGTCAGCTGAATGTTACTTGCTAAAACCACTTTTGAGACCTAAAAAAAGTCACTTCTGTGGATTTAAAGACTGAAATGTCTTGGAAGAATTTTAGAAAACTCCCAAACCACATAATAGAGCTTTTCAATTTCAACTACGCAGCTTCTTACACAAAAGTAATTCAAAATGTTATTACCTATAGTATGGATTGCCTTGGTGAAATACACCAATGCAATGACAAATACTTTTAATTTGTGTATTAGTTTCTACTGGTTAAGGGTTTGCAGAATGAAGAAGTCAGATTCTTCACTTAGACTATCCAAAAACCAGGAGAGACAAATTTGGAGTACACAATGCAAAGGACAAACACTTTCCACTATGACAAGTCAGTCCAACTAGTGGGAATCTGCAGATGATTAGCAATCCTAAAAATTGACTCCTGTGTATACAAAGACAAAAAGAGAGTTCAAAACAGAAGTTTGGAATGAAAGAGCCCTTGTGTTCATAGATGCTGCCAAAACAGGCTTATTCGGGCTACATTTCTCTAAGATTGTCCACGGCTTTTTGCTGGAGAGAAACAAAAAAATTTGTCTTGATGGAGCAGACTCAGCTGCTTTTTCCTAGTGCATCAGCAGACCTTTATCTGCTGCTTTCATTTTTGCCATTTAACTGACAGATATGGGTTGCCCCTCTCTTTCATCTTCTCTGTTCCCTGTGGAAAATCTAGGTCCCAGTGAACCATTCAGCAACAAACGGACAACCAGAACACGCCGGCTGCAGCACTACCTGGACACTTTAACACTCATCCTCCTAAAAAGGCAACTTTAGCCTTGCCATTGCTCAGGAGCAAACCCAAGGTCCTGATGTGCTGTACTAAGTATTCATTCTGCAAACTCCTTAAAAGTGTAATACAACAGGAGCATGGAGCCATGAAATTGATGACTGCTCTACTCATCACACATGGTGTTGCAAGTACACTTCTAACTTTAAAGAGTCTGGTAAGAACTCTGACAAAAGTAAAAGGTGTTTTTTAAAATAACTGCTCTCACTCTGAGGTTGCAGAGAATGAGGCTTATCAAATATTAAGGCCAGACAAATTGCAAAGATGTCAACAAGAATCAAGACTTTGCAATCCAATACTGACAGGCTGAGCAGTCACTGTGGTATCCTCCTCTAGTATTGCTGTGGATTTTGCAAAAGGTGTGATTGCGTAAAAAGTGATTTGATTTCTTTTTCAGACGAGGAGTAGAAAATATTTCTGTCAGAACAATATTTCACGTTTCCAGTTTCTGAGGAAATGTCTCATGAAAGCAAGGCAAGTTCTAGCAAATAAAATTTGTATAATTCTGTCTTGCTAGACTTAAGCCCTATCCTCATTGATGCCTGTGCTTTAAAATAAATTTACTGTAAAAGATTAACAAGAGACCCTCATAAAAGATTTTAAAAGGGGATTTAAAAAAAAACAACAAGACTTCTTAAATAAAAAACAAATCAAAAAGTGACAATACTAACAACTGCTATTTTAGCTGTTAAAATAATCACTTACTACACTAGGAAGAAAAATCCAAATAAAGTTATGAGTACTTCCAAAGAGATCTCCATCACAACTCTGCCATTAGTTATGAAAGATTTGAAACAGTTCTGTATATTTAGCTAGGCTTCCACATTTACCTTGATCAAAACTACAGCACTGACTCACAGGACACCACAAAACCCATGGATGCTGGGGTAGGCAGAGCACTGTGGCACAGCTCAGAGAGTGAGGAGAAGGGCTGGGTGATGGCAAACTGACTGATAACAAAGCAAGGACAAAAAGACTCCCCAAGAAGCAAAGCGCAAAGAAGCTGTAACCAAAACTGCACAGAGCTGCATCTCCTGGCTTTTCTATTCCCTCCCTCACTGGTATCATTGCTTCATCTTAACTCCAATAGCACGTTTCTGTGCAGAACACAATTTTCTAAAGCAGACAGAAGAGTTCCACTCTGCACAAGCAGCACAATAAACTTAATTTCAATTTGCTTTGGAAAATTGCTCCCCACTCCCAGAAATCAGCAGGCAGAACATGAGAACTCTGCACTGTGTTAGACAGCTCAGACATAAAACCCAGCCTCATTCCAACACATGACTCAGATTTACTCTAAGATTAGCCTTGCTACACCTCACAGAAGGTTGCTGTGCACTAGGATCATGTCCAGTTTGTTGAAATTTGTTAAGGGTATCAGCAAGGTGGGCCTCTTCCAAGAGTGACAAAACCTTCAAGCAAAGCCATGCTGTCTGCAGAGTCAGATTCCAGGCTTCAGCCTGTAACAGCTACCAGATGATGCCAACAACCACAAGTCCCTTTTCACCAGGGGCATGACTTGGCATTTTTGAAGAAATAAGTATTTAGGGGTTTGGCAGAGAAGACTAGTGGGCTTTCCAAGTTCCACTGATACATGAGAGCACATGTGCAAGAAAAGAAAATCCCAGTTGCAGGCATCAGAAAGGAACAGCTGAAAGTGAATGTTTTAGATCTTATTCCTTGCCACAACTCCTCACCTGCAAGATGAAGGTCTACAAATGCACCTCAGGGCTTAACAATCATCTGAGCCTAGGAGCAGCCATCACATTCCCAAAGGACAGAAGGAAGGAAAAAAACTTTACAGAAACATGTTACATGATAACAGCTTGACATACTGCATGTAAGCCCTCTGCTAGAAGCTAACAGACATTACCATGAGTAAAGTAGGCCTTGCAAGTCAACTGTTCCAGGGGATTTCCTGTTTTGGATACACTATCTCCAACACTACCTAGGAGCTGTTCTGCTCTTCTCACTGCTGCTGGAAACATAATATCCTTGAGTCTAAGATAAAGGAAAAGGTGGACTAGTGCAGCTGAAGCACAGGTGAGGCACAGTGGCACAAACACAATGATGCATTTTCTTAGAATGGACAGAAGCAGTGCACAGGCTGACTTGGTACACTTTCAGAGTATGACAGTCATTATTTTTGCAGTATCCAGTCACCTGGTGAAATATCCTAGGAGTCCACATGAAAATGGGGTATAGTAATATTAGATATTGTTATTCAATTTTCTAGGCCAGAAGCAGCATGGAAGCTGGTTCATACAACTGCATAATACAGTCCAGTTCCTTCAGTGTGACCTGTCAAAGTCATCAAGTAGGAACATGAAGATGATTTTATCTCTGACATGGCTGTAATACTACAAATCCAGCCTGACAGATAACAGTGGGGCTACTGATGTCTACAGAAGTGCAAATATTCAGTTAACATCTCTGAGCAATAATCACCAATGTCCTGATATCAGGAAACGCAGTCACACCAATTCCTGTCAAACTAGGCAACACACATACATTAGCAGAGAACTGCAGAAAAGCACACCACTGTGTGCTCAAGTCTAGCACTAGCAAATATCTTAAAGATGGCATGTACATACAAAATAATTTCTCTGAAAAGCTGAAGAAAACAGTGTTCAAAATATGCTCCTGTGTGGCTTATATAGCACTGTGTCTTCATCAGGGGAAAACCTTTTTCCCACTGCTTGCTTCCTTCCCTCTCTCTGAAACAGCTGCTATTTTCAAGCTCTTAGTTTGCTGTTCAAAGGCCTTCATGCAAGAGTTGTCAGTAACAAGCCACCAGCAGCAAAATACTGTTCAGAGAAGATTGTCTTCAAAAAGCACCACTAACATTCACCACTTCAGTAGCTGCATAAAAGCCTGGCTATATTTGCTTGTTGACTCAACCAGAAGAGATTCCACAGTGAAATCTCAAAGGCAAGAAAGCCTTCTTCAGATCAGAATATTAATACTGTGTGCAATAAATGACACTCACTGAAATGCTGTTATTTTACTACATATATTTGGGTTGTGCAGTTCCTAAACCAGCTACTGCCAATGGAATCAGAACCCCCAGGCAGATAAGACATGTCTGTACCAGACACATTACTCACACATACCCTCCAAAACACCAAACAATTTCACTGTAATTCTCTGCTTTAAACAATATTTTACTAGCTTCCTATGTTTGATCCATTTGAAGTGTTGGTTGTAGTTGAATCAGATTGTTAACATGAGATATTCCTAAATTCCTCCAGTAATGAGCACTGGGATGTGCTGCATGCCACCTGAAAGTACAGCAGCTGCCCAGTGGTCATTTATTCCTGATTAGCATCTTATGCAGAAGAGACTGTTATCACTGAGGATAGAACTGCTAAACTGCTTTATCCAAACATGATGGGGGAAAAAAAATCTGCATTTACCAACACCTACCCATCAAGGGCAAATCAGAATCTGAAGGCACACTGCTCTTGGTCACAGTACTATTTATATTTGAGAGACACAGGCAACATTTCAGACTCCATAATCAACTCTGATCTTCAGCCAGCACAGCAGAGTGTTCCCTGTTCAGTGCTCCTGGCATAGCATCAGTGCAGCATCCCACTCAGAATTGCAAGCACCTTTTTGATAAGTCTTGTTTGATAAGATAAGGACAGCTAGCAATGGAAAGTAGAATTGAAATCTAAAATTACAAGCTTTCAATGAGAAATAAACAAATCAATCACACTTAGGAAGAGAGACAGCATGTGCTGTGCTAGTGTGTCTTTGACTATACACCCTCTCTGAGTACTCTACTGTGCTTTTAATAAAAAGAGTATGCTACCCAATGCTAACATTTTTTTCAGCCCAAATACTCCACAATATACTGACAACTGAATAAATGCCCAGGACAATCTGCCCATTCATGACTGCTGGGGTTCATCATTCCTACTTATTCTTCATCCTTTGCAGATGCAGTAATCCTTATGAATGCAGGCTTTCTTCAGATTGCAAAGAATGGCAATAGGGCCATAATGAAATCAGTCCAAAGAAAATCCAAGCTTTCAGAGCATGCACTGAAGATTTGCTGGTCTGTACAATGGTCAGCTAGAAAACATACACATTATAAACAAAACACGAAAATAGTGGAAATAGAGTAAAAACAGCTTATGAAGCACTGCATCACTTAAATGTTGTATTTCTAAAACCACACGTGCTTCTGTATGAATCAAGTTTTTTCACAGTACCTTCCCTCCCAAATATGCACAAGGGCTACCTTTCCCCATTCCTTTTTATTTAGGGATCAGTAACTCACAGAAAGAAGGAATGACAAAAATAAAGAGAGGTTACAGATATACTGAAACATTGTTGCAGGTATTGTGGAGCTTTCTGCTGCTTCCATACGAAAGTATGTTCATGTCAGGTCCTGACAATGATGTGTTCTGAAGCTGCAGCAATTAAAATAGTTCTTGAGAAAAGAAAAATTATTGATGCAATGCCTATTCATGCCAAGGACCTCAAGAGAATTACTGTTCCAGTGAGCCTTTCCTCAGTAGCAGGCAAACCAGCTTAACAGTGCTTTTGCTAGAGCCCAACACAAATAAAAAAAAATTATCCCAAATTCTAAAAATAAATTACACAATTGCAAATGTAACCCAGTAAAAAGATTATGGGGGTTTTTTTGCTTTTGCTTTTAACAAGCTGTATCAATTTAAGCAAGAGGAATTGTTATGAAACATGAGCAGGTTAAGCAACAATAAATGAGAGATCAAATTGGATAACTGCTCTTTACAGTGAAGTGTTATGTAGGTATAGAGAACCATTTTGGGGATTGGAGCTAATTATCCTGAGAAAGGAAATAGACTCTTCAGCCTACCATATTCTTCTGGAATAAATAGCCGTAATATTTCAAAAGGAACAACAGGACTTCGGGGATGAGCACAGCATTATCATTGTTACCACAATGTTTCAGGCTATGAGATCCAGATGGTTGTAGGAGAAAGTGTCATATTTGTTACAATAGCAAAGCACTGACAAAAGGTGTGCTCAATTGCTCATGCTAAACGCTGACAGACTGAACTGCCAGATCATTGGCAAAACATTCAGAGTGTCAGGCTGCCAAGTTGCAGGCCACAAACATAACTATTATTAAAAAAACTTGACAGAAAATATCATTACATATATAAAATTCACATATTCATTATCCTGCATGATGACTGGTCACTACTGAAGTATTTGCATCGAGGAATGGATTTCGTTTTGATTACTCTCTGAGTAAAAGATCATATTTTCCAGCAGTCTAACTGGAAAAGTGACCATTAAATTCTCCTGAAAGTCAACAAGGCATGCCACAATCCTTCTGCCACAACTGTAACTAAAAATTTGCATCAATTCAAATGGAAACAAAGGACTGAGAGGATCTTGCAACATGAGTAATGCATAGAATACCCAATATTAGTGCACTTGTGGCAAACACCAATACTCCACAGAGCAGGAAACCCCAGGAAACCCCCCATTAATTGTTTTACCAATACTTGGTCACTTTTCGGGGAAAAAAAAAATAGTCACCTCTTTTCATAATTGTTGACTAGAAAAAAGAGGCTTCAAGAAGTGACTCCACTCCTGTGCCAGGTTAAGGTTCAGCCATGGGGAAGGGCTCTCCTGCACCTCCCACCCCCTCACTCTCACTTCTCCCATCAGAGATGAGGCAGCCTGCCTGCTTTGCATGGCTGTTATAAAGAGAAAAGTACAGATGTGTTGGAGGCACAGGTAGATATGCAAATTCAGACTGTGTTTAGCTGGGGCCCTGTGTGATCATTACAAGAGCAAAGGACATGCACAGCATCAACTGCTTCAGAGTAGAGGTTTCGCTTTTCCTGGAACTGTAAAGACAACGCTGATGGAAATCACTGAGGAAGGGCAGAATCACAGCTCATGATCTGATTCAGCAGATAGTTTCCCAAGCAGCCTTGAGCAAACCTTTCCTGTTGCACTTCAGACCTAGTATTATTTTCTATCTTGAAGAGGCAAAAATTAAAATAAAAATGTTTTACAGTGCTTGGGTACTTGGTATTTCATGGAGCTGTAAATACACACACACACACACACGTTTTTATTTTCATGCCATATAAACAGGCAGTGATAAAAACTGGGTTCTAGCTTCAGGCTGATGAGCAGCATCAGCCCAACTATTCCCCTACTCCCTGCTATCATATTATTCCTGTAGGTGTACCAAGCAAGGAGGAATACAAAGAAAAAAAAGCAGCAGCATAAACAGGTGACTAAAAACATTTTTAAGGGCTGAGCAATTTACTTGTATTGGTTCAGAGATGGTGCGACTGACATTGACTTCTGCAAACCTTTGTCACTATATACCTCAACAGCCTAACCCCAGTCACAGCCAGGACCCCCCCCCTAGCTAAGTTCCTAAGAGAAAGAAATCTTTTTCAGGATTTCCTATTTATTATCTCAAAGATTTGAGGTTACTGGACTGTGGCCCACAGACTAAATAGAAAGGTCAAGCAAATAACACAGGAATATAGCAAGGAAAACTAGACTAGTAAATCAGAACATTTTTCTTCTTTGCAAAAAACATCTAGTTTTTCAGCCATTTATTCGCCACCCCTAAAAGACATTCATATCCCCACTCCCCCAAATATTTCTGTCCTCCCATAGTCAGCATCTCAGTCCATTTCAATAAGCCTGACTAAGTCCTCTGCCTTCATCTCTCTCTGCAGACACAATTTAGCCAAGCATTTCTCCTTGGGTACCTGCTGCTGCAGGAATCTGTTCTGCAACATCTTCTGGCCAGGTTAGGGGACTTCTTCAGCACTGGCTGACCTCCTGCTCACTGGAGCTCACAACAAGGCTGCTTGATTCTCAAGCCCATCAAATCCTAAGTCATAGATAAATTTTCCTGGCCAGTACAATCACTTGTCTAACAGAACAAGTCCCGCAAATGTGACATCCCAGTAGTAACTCCTAGTCCAAGGAACTTGGTCAGTTCAAGTTACAGTATGAAAATGAGCTTTGTTCCAGGCATTACAGACATTTTAAAAATAGGATACTGTTTTAAAATTAACTTTCCTTAACTTTGAAGGTCAGCATTATGGAATGGACCTCTGGCAAACTGCTGCCAACAGAAATAAGTAAAGTATTCCCAAACCTTTTTAACAGCTCTACAACACCTTCCTGGTTGCACTAGCACACTGCCTCCAAACCTCAGAAAGCCCCTGTTAGAGCAGGAACTTCCCATAAATCTGTGTTTGTCAACAAGCTGCTGTTTCAAGTCTCTCAACCAGTAAGGCAAATACAATGTAACAGGAAAACCACCCACAATAAGAGCAGTTAAATTTAGGAGTATACCTAACTATTAACTTAGGGTGTATCAGCTTTCCACCAATCATATATTTATATCATATATGACTCACAGACTTTTTATATTCTCCACACAACATATACTCACTTTATATATCAGGACAATAGAGAAAGAACCTAAGTTTTAGCTGACAAGTTTTTCTGGAGTCAATTAAAAAATTAACATATCCACATGTAAAGTGGTATATTTTCTGTACTAAATCAAATGCAAAGAAATACTGTTTCCAATCAAGTGAAGCATCAGAAATGTGTCTCTGTGCTTATACAGAGTATTACACAAGAACAGGCTATTCTGGAAATTGAGCAATTCAGCTCTGAGGTGTGCATGTTGTGTGTGGGTGCACACATGGGTCAAATGTGATCAAAAATGCCATGCACGTGTTGCATCATTTGGATTCTGGCAGCTTGACATAATTACAAAAGCTACAATAATTGTTCTTATGCATTACCCTTTTCTGCATTTAAGTGTTCTGAAGATCTTGGAAGCTTTAACTTACTGGAGAGTAGGTTTCTTTAAAAACTTGTTATAAATTTGTTACTTATTATAAATGTTACAAATTAACTCAAATCTCCTTACTGTCTGTTCAAGGAAAATTTTATAATATACCCCAATCTCAATGGTCCAGGTTTTCTTCTCATAGCTGTGAAATCCATCCTTTGCTCATGAGTCAAACTTTAAGCCTTTTTATTTTAAGTATAAGGGCTAAAAACTAAGTCTTGGTCTCAACACAGTCTATTAGCAAGTTAAAAATGTTAGTTTGATTCTTGTTCTGACTAAGTGGTCCTAGAGACAGTGGCATCTTTGTCTTTCACTTTACTGGGGACAGCTGAGAACACAGAAACAAAGCAAGAGAGGGTCAGGGAAAAAATTTCCTATAACACAGACAGCAAAAGTTTAATCTGAACAAAATTCTCCTGTGCCTTGAGAACCAGAACATCAAAGGAGCCAATGGTAATATGAAAGCCTGGACTGTAGGTGTGTAGAAAGACATAGGAATTCATGCCTTGCTTATATGTTACCTAGAAATAACTTCCACAGCCTAAACATCTTACAGGTAAAGACAAGGGACAGATAGTTTAATTTGTGGTCAGGGGAGCCAGTCTCAGTGATGAAGACCATGGCAGCAGGAGGAAGATAAAAATGACAAGTTATTTCAGCCATTCTGATATTGAGACAATTCTCACATTCCCATGAGGCAGGGAAGTGAGCAAAGGTTTTTAGTTTAGACTAGAAAAAAGAGTAGGTCTGATATATAGAGAGGAATCCAGTCTGTCAGCTTTAAATAAGCTATTGGATGCACCGTGGAGAGAAATGAAGTAACAAGGAAAGAGTGTTGGGAGATTCCCACAAAAAAAGCAGGCAGTCAGCACAATACAACTTCTAGGAGAGCTAAAATACATAACAATAATAATACCCACAGGAACCATTGGAGAGCAAGGCTTATGTGTCATCATCATGTGAATGAAGAAAGAAGAGCAAAAGGAGGCTAAAAAGATTGTGCAGACATCATGCTCCAAAAATTGTGGGAGTCTCAACTTTCTCTTAGAGCTGTGGTAAAGGTAATACCAAATGCAGAAAAACAACTTGTGGCCTGGTAACAGAGAAGTAAAGACAACCTCTGATTTTGCTAGTGAGCTTAGCAAACCACATGCTTCAGAGGCAGATTTTAGGGTTGTTGGTCTGGTTTTTGTTTTAAGAACGTAAGTTTAAGCAGTATCTAGAAGACTGAGATACTGATCCTTAGCCTTAACTTTCACAGGCTAAGGATAAAGTGATCATAAATGCAGGGTAGATCATGCCTACACCTCCTGCCTCAACCCTTCAGTCTATAGCAAGGGGCTATCTCATATGTACAAACAAAAAAAATACGAAAAGTTTTCCCTATCTGTAATTAGAGTTGACAAAACTCTATCAAACATCACAAGCATCTGATGCAATGAGATTAGATATTTGTGTCTAAAGTACAGAGAACAAAAAATAAAATGTAACTGTCCCATCTTATATACTTTGGAAGAGATTCCAAAACCATTAGGATCAAAAAATGAAAATGTTGAAATAAGCAGACTCAAGCATTTGCCAGCAAAAGCAATAAACCATTTTTATGCCTCCCTGAGGAAATGGGGGACATAATCAAGTACTAAGTATCACCAAGATATCTATGTTGACATTTCTCTGTTTCATGCAGGCACATGTGTAATCAGAGTATGCTGCAATTATGTTTTGTTACTGCAGCTTAACAAGCAGATCATCATTAGGAAATCACTCACTAACTCTTCAGTCATGTAGTGCTGAGGAAAAGATAAATTTTATATCTATGTATCTCTGTAAAAGATAATCAGAAAGAGACTGTGTGTGTGTATACACATTGCTTTAACACAAATGAACAGGGTTGAAAGAAGGTTAAAAATTCTAGATATAAAATCAACGTCATAAACAAAATTTTGCCAAGCCAGACATATTGCTCTGCAGAGATCAAAAGCAATAAAGGTTAGCCTGAAACAATGTCCTGACACTCAGTTGCCTATATAAAAGTCTATTCCGGCATTAAGGTTATTTCACACACACCAATACATCTTCAAAATACTCATCTTCTTCCAAGAATGATTCACCAAGAATAGCCCATGTCTGGTGGGAAATATGTTCCCTGTAAGACACTAGTATTGCAAATAGGTATGACAAAGCCACACCTTTTATGCTGTGCAGAGTATAAAGATGATTCTCAAATATAAATCTCCTCCTATAAAAGGACAAACCAAACAAGAAGTGCCTGCTTGAATTTTGTGAGCCAAGAGAGGATGCTACAGCCAACCCCGCCAGGCATGTCTGTGGAAGGTCACTTACAGTCATCCTCCTCTTCTCTTAATATATAATATTACATAATAATCAACTAAAATACCAAAAAAACCCAGGAGAAACAATCGGGTGGCACTTCCCCAACAGAAATAAGCCTTTACACCAGTTGTCTTCTTCCATATTTTTCCTGTGTTTTCCAGGCAGTGCAAAACTGTGGTGTGGCCAGTGATGCCAACTCCACTCAGGGCTTTAATTCTCCTGTGAATACCCTTTCCTCCCAGCTAGCCAGGGAGCCCTCTGTGTTTGCCACTTTAAACTCTTCTAGGGAGCCTAACTTCTAATGGCTACTTCGAAAGTATCAATTACTCAGCAAGGCTAAAAGTCAATTAAAAGAGGTTGATATTCACCCACTAAGATGACATTTTAAGAATAGTCAAGTTTTCTTGTGGATAAGGAAAATCTTTTCAGAAGAAAGGCCATTACACAATCAGTAAGTACAAGGAAGACAAAGGAATGAGAAATAGGAAGGATTGTGCAGCAGTAAAACAACAGCAGAGAGGCATATGGCACTTAAAATGCAGGTCCCCTTTCACTACTGAAGGACTTGATATCAAGTGCTAAGAAGTGTATGTGTGGGGGAAATAATTTCTTAGTGTGGAAGCATATAGCACTCATTCTAATGGAGCCCGAGGAAAAACCAAAAGCTAGTCACATCCATGTGCTATTTTTAAACTATCATCAGCCACAACATCTTTCTGTTAGTACCTCATATTCAAAGCAATGGCAAAGGTTAACAGCAGTTTTCATATTTAATCCAGTTCTTGAATTAATGGAACAGCCTCTGAGTTTTGGAAGCAATAACTCCATTCCCAGTGTGTTGGCATCGCTCACAGACATGGTGTGCCCTGCTGCAGAGCTGACACAGGGAAGACTCTCACACGTAGGTGACACTAAGCCACAAGCAGCTTTCTCTTGGGATGAGAAAAATGGGATGAGATGCAGGTGCACACACCGCACTTCCATAAACAGCCAGCACATTGAAGACTGACATCTTATGCAAAGACAAGTAAATTTCATTTTAGAATACATTTGTAGCATGTTCCTTTGTTTCCATCTCTTTTTTTTTTTTTTTTTTTTTTTTTTTTTTTTTTTTTGTAAAGAATAGTCCCCAATTTCATAATAAAAGAGAAGGTGAACATGTCAAACTTACTTTAAAAAAATCTTCTCAATCTTAACTTGTTTTTAGGTCTAAGTGAGAAGTGAAGAGAGTTATGGAAAGGCATGGCATTTGGAGTAAGCAGACCACTTTATTTAAACATTTCCACAAATCCAGTACAGCAAAACCCACTGCTTTGCTGCTCAAACTCCCCTCTCCAAGGAGCTCACAAGGTAACAGAGGAGGAACCAGTAATACACTCAAATACACTTAAAATATGCAACAAGAGTTCTGTTGGCTTCAGCTGCCTTTAAAACCATCTACTACAGACCTATCTCAACAAGGAAGAGGCATTTTGAAAAAAGCTACAAACAGAGAAAGTGGCAGCTGTGGAGAAGCGACCCAGGCTACAGCAAACCTACAAGTCCCACCAGTGTGGCATTAGGGCCAGGAGCCCCCCGAGGCAGCAGATCTACCCCATTGCTGAGCCATCAAGGGAAGCAGTGCAGCCAAGCCCACAGACACCCCTGGTAGCACAGGAGCTCTGCCAGGACAGGCTCTCCATGTATCACTCACACTTACATCTGTATCAAGAGAAAGGAGGAGCTTCTACCCAGCCTTTGAAAAGCAACATGGAATACCTAAGCCATGAAGAAAGCATGGGAAACCACACATCTCCTGGGCTAAGAGCACAGTTCATCTCCTCAACTTTAATTTAGAGGGAGCCTTCAACTCTTTCCCCCCAGTAAAAGAAAAAAAGAAAACAATCCAACAGTTTCTTACACCATAGCTCTCAAGGCCATTTAGGTAAAGTGATTTGTCTGATTTCAAGACATGGGGAAAAAAAACCAACAGTTCCCCACAATTTTGCTTTTCTCCCTTCACACTCAGTTAATTGCAGAGTGAAGTGCTTTTTAATAGGGGAGAAAAAAAGCAGTGCATTTTAGGTAAATTACCTATCTCTGGTAGACAGAAAAGAGCTGAACTGCTGAGAGTGACTGTGTATTCCTTACAACACTAGAAAAAAACCTTCAACATAAACATTCTTCTGAAAAAATTGCTTGTACCACATTCTTTCAGTGTAGACACCACTTAGTCTAAAGCAAGGAGAGAAAGGCTACATTCAGTATTTAACAGGGATAAAGCTTTAATCCTGAGTCACAGATAAGTACTCTGTGTTGAGAGAAAAAAAAAGTCTACAAGCTGGTATTTCTGGCTGTGAGCATGGACACAACAGACCTGAGTTAAATACTGAGGCTGTCTCTTGGACACACAGGGACAGTTCAGCAGCCCAGTGCTGGACTCACAGCATTCAGCACACAAGCAAGGACAGAGCATCCATGGTACACAACACCTGTCTAAGGCCTAGATAGCAACTGCAAAATATCTTTACTTCTGTCCCCTAAAAGGCCAAGATACATAATTCTGGACTGCAAAGTGTGTCCTCTAGCTTTTTTCTTTTCCTTTAATAATGTTGGAGCTAAGGTTCCTGCTTCAGATATCTGCTTTCTAAGTCAGTTGAGGGTGAAGCTACCACCTTCACCTAATGGAGATAATGGTTGTTCAGATAGCAGCAGATGGGGGTGGAAAAAGCTCCCTACCAGAAGCGAAGAAAAGGTTTCACCCAACTCTCTAAAATGTCTTGAACTACTCTGCAGAGCCAATTGGTAAGGGGAGCCCAACTTTCAGAAGAAAGAAGTGGGCGTAGGGGCTGCTATGCATCCACAAAGCAAGGTTTGGGGGACTGAGGATTTACGAGGATATAAGAGGATCATAGCTAGCTGAACCATGACAATTTTCTGTCACAGGGAATGGAGCCTTCCCATCACTGCTGCCAGGCAGTGCACTGAAGGAAACCAGCTTGAAGTCAAGGCAAATCCCTTGAGAAAGGAGAGTTTGGGTAAGTCAGAGGCAAGGCTTACATCTGCTTCCAGCTGTGCTGGGAACACACAGAGCAGAGGTCTAGAGTTCTCTGTAGTCACTCTGTTAGTGAGCCCAGGACACACATTACTTCATAAAGGTGTTTCACAGGTTGCACAGATACTCCTAAATGGTACCCACGACTGCCTGCACAGGTGACCCAGAAGCACTTCCTGCTATATGGATAATTGCTTTGGGTGAAGGCAATTTAGTGTTCAGGAGCTCTAATCTTTCTATAACACAGGAACTGAGAAAGGTTTATTAAAGATGCACTGCAAAGGACTACACAGCTACAACCACTTCTATTCAGTACAACATTTTAAAATTATATTTCTAAAAGAACAGTATCTGAACTGTTCATTCTGTTTGAATGACTGATTACAGTTCATTACAGAAAATTTACAATGCAGTATTGTGAAATCCAGAGATAAGACTACACACTAGTTGCCACACAGATTTTTGTTAACACAACCAAGGAGACCTGCACTATCACCTTTCTATGACCATCTTTAAAACAAAGGCATACTTTACCAAACAAAAAGGAGACAGGTGACAAACAAAATAGACAAAAGGGTGAGAACCCAGGCCTCTCTCCCATCAACCTCTTGCTGAAAACATAGAGCCCCAAAGTCTAAGTAAAGGAGCACTGAGATGGGGACATCATCAATACCTGAGAAGTAATTTTGGGCATCCTGTTGGACTTGATAGCTTTTATACACTCCCTCATCATCTCTTTTTCTGTTTTCTCATTTGCACCAAGAGCAGAAGTTACTAGAATTGCATCTACAGAGCAGTTCAGTCCTTGTATTCTTCCAGGGAGAATCACTGACAGACCTGTTTAGAGACGTATTTCTATTGCAAAGTAGCAAAGAGAAATTGGAAGTGGTTCCAAAAGAAATTTTCTGAAGTGAACAAAGGAAAACCTCAAGCTCCTACAGGGCCCAGACATGGGCAACATTAACCTGCCATGGACCCACCTCACTCTGACAACAAGCATGTGCACCAGACATCAGGTTACCTCCCCTCAGCTCAGCACACTCCAGCCAACACAGCCAGAGCACTCACACAGGAGCAGGGGGCAGGCAGGAGTGTGAGCTCTGCAGTATTACAGACGTGGCATCTGTTTGTGATAACTTTCTAATTCAGATGAGAATTACAGTACATGCAGGGGAACACCTTCCCCTTCAGACTCTGTGTGGTTCCTGCAGAGCAGTACCAGCTTCACCAGCCAGGTGTGTCACCAAAGGCTTCCTCATGCAAAAGGAACCCAAGATGCCATTTCTCTCTTCTTTGCCTTATGCCATGATCAGAGGGTATTCTGGTGCTGATTTGACAGAACTTCTCATGAAGATGAAGTTAACAGACTAATTTATCTTAATTAAATGCACTACCCTTACAGAAACAAATGAACAAAACCCCCAAACTCACAGAAAGAACAAAACCCTAACCCACAGAAACAAAGAAAAAACCCAAAATCACTGCCCTGAGAATTACAGATGAATTGTACTCCAAAGATATTTCAGAAACACAAGCAATTATAAGCTATCCAACTACCTCTGCCTGAAGAGCAGATCTGAAATACCTGCAGGTTAATAAAAGCTAAATAGCATTTATTCTAAATTTCTCTCACAAGAAAAATTTATCATTTTTCCACTTAGCCACAGGCCATAAAGCAAGCTTACAGAAAAGATTTATTATTACAATTAAAACATACTGAGCAGCCAAAAAATTGAGCAAGACTCACTTTAAAAGCCTGTAACACAGTGATTTAAAATAATATTCAGGAAGAACAAGCAGGTTGCCACAGAAAGGATAATGTTCTCAAAACTGGGTGCTCAGTTATGATCCTAAATCTAGTATTAGGAGGCTTATGTCAAAGTGGCTTATTAAAAACCAAGACTGACATTATTTTGCTGGCAGTGGAGATGAGTTAGGTCATCTTTAGCACGTGTAGATAGATACTAGAATTCTAACAGAGAGCACTGCAGCCAGATGAGCTAAAAATAGACCTTTCCTGTATCTACTCTGTGGATACAGAAACTTAGTCTGATACAGAGTATTCCAGAACACAACATATCATTTTTATCCTGAAGATTTACACCTTCTCTCTCATTTGTGTTCCACTAGAGGCAACAGAAGTATTCCTCTTCATATACTATTTTTCACATACTACATTTTTTATACACTGTTTTTCTTTCACTGTACCCAGGTTCACTTTGCTTTTACTTTTATCTGCAGCAGTATCACATGTGGCCCCTGGACATTCCAGAACAGCCCCACAGACAAGAAGATACCTGATAGGACTGACACCTATGCTGATTCATGGGTGCCCAGCTGCCTGAATTACTACTTATGAAAAGGGACAAAGTAATTGCCTGGTGGTAGTGACACCACTGGATCTGCTGGGAAACATCTACTCATCCAGGTGGCTGCCTCCTAAGGAGCAGAGTACTGGGGGCCCCCCATCACTTCCCACCCTTAAAGTCCACCCTGAGCTGTCCAGGTGCATGGTCCATGTCCTGCTGCTCCTACCACACGGTGATGCTTCTCAGCAGAGAACCAAGAGACCTGCAAAACAAAGTCACCACCAAACCTCTTCAGGAAAAAGGTGTCTTGGAACAATTCATCCTCCAACTCAGACCAACACTAAGAACAGCAAGCATCACGATCATTATCACCAGCTGAAATACATGTGTCAGCAACGTTTCAATTGCCTTATTTCTCTGTTGTGGATTGGTGTTTGCTCGGATTGTGTTGGATGTTTTTACTTGCTCCATAATAACTTGCATTAGCAATATTAGCAATACTGTCATTGGAGCAGCGGACATTTGCTAGTATTTAACTTCCACAGAGCAGCACCCTTGTTACAGTTTCAACACTACAATTCAATTCTATTTAGCACTAATAGATACTTGTGCTTTTAGGACTACAAACTCTTTCTTTGGCATATTGCCTTATGATTTTGTGTTTAAAGCAGAGTGATCAAGCATATGCACATTAAATACCTATGTAGCTTTTTTAAAAGTACATTTCACGGATAGCAAGTTACCAGCAAAATAGAAACCCATCTATCAGTTTAACCACTGTCTTTTAAACAACAAGGGAGCAAGAGGAGACTTAAGCCCAGTTATCAGAAGTATAACAGAAAGTTACTATGGCACTTGCTGTGTTGTTCTTCTTTCTCTATAGAAAGTCTGTGGAATGGTAAAGTGAAGCCAGGTCTCAGCAGAGATTTAACAGCATGGACATTAACCATGTTAGCTGTGAACTGAACTCATTAAGTATGTTTCCTAGGATGTTTGCCATGAAAAGGCAAGAGTTTGTTTGTTTAGGAGGGAGGACAGCATGTATTTTGATGTAATAAGGGGAGTCATTTAGAACGCAAGTATGTTGAGGAGCAATCTATGAAAGCAAAATTATTTAAATGGGAGCACATCTAGAAAATGTAATAGTTTGAACCAATTATTCTTTTTTTTTTTTTTTAAATTTTTTTATTTTTTTTTTATTTTTGGATGCTGCCAGTGGGGCTGAAAAAGATATAGCACATGGCCCTTCCTAGAACAAAATTTCAGCATTTGTACATCAAATTGGGAACCTATCACCCCTTTCACAGATCAGAAACTGCGTGTTAGAGCAAACTAATTTGAGTTTAATGAGAGGCAGACTCTCTCCAGCTGAACAATTTCTCATTTCCCACGCAGCTCATCAAAACACATACCCAAATGCCCTTGATGCCCTGACACTTGTACTGCATGCATCAGCACACCCACATACACAAGATTTCCTGCATAAACGAAACCACTGAAATGATCATAAAACATCATAAATTGGCTTTCCAAAGGTGGCAACACTAGCGTAGTATCTAAACATCTTCAAAAGAGACTCCGTCTCTTTTCCAATCAATACAGACAGTTAATCTACTGCCTCCTGGGCACTCTTCAGCTGCTAAGCATTATCATACCGGTGCATAACTTACTTATATGCCCAGTTGTTTTTCATGTCAGTTTTCGGCAATAAGCAAATGTGAAGTACACAGCAATGCAGCAAAGAGATCAGTGACTAAGAGCAAATTGGGATGGTTTAAGCGAATAATCAGGAGAGGAAAATTCCACTGCTTTGCAAGCAATCACATAGCTTTCAAGAGCAGTAGTACTCATCGGGGAGGAAACGCTTCACTTTCCCCCTCCCCTCGAGTGCTGGATTTCTCATGTATGGTTACCCTCAATATGCTTGTCCCGACCAACATCGGGCAGGTGTTTCACACGGTTCAGCAGGAACAGATTCCGCTGGCTAAGGAGAAGAAGTGCCCCCGGCGCTTACGGCAGTAGCCAATCACCAGCAGACAAATACATTTTCAAATGGATGGCTGCACTTCACCACAAGCCACCATGCTCCGTGTGGCAAACTGCACACCGAATACAACCGTGGAGTTCCCCCGGAGCGAGGGCTCTGCGTCCCCAGTTCAGGCTCTCCTGCCGCCCTCTGCGCCAGGTGGGCTGGAAGAGCAGACCAGCACCATTAACACGATCCAGCAGAGCCCAGCTCCTCTGGACTATCAGCCCGCAAACGCAGGGAAGACACACAGCTTCTCCTGAGGGATTTACTTTCCCTTTACTCACATCCACAGAGAAGAGGGGTCTGGGGTGGGCGAACTCAACTCAGTGGAGCCCTCGTTCCGCCAGGAGGGCTCGGGATGAGCCGCGGACAGTGTCAGGGTGTCGGGTCAGTGTCACTGCGGTCAGTCGGGATCCGCAAACGCGGGCCGCCGCTGACAGCAGCGCGCTGACAGCCGGGGAGCAAACCCGGACGGAGGCGAAACACGCTCCTCTCCGCGTGCTGCGGCCGCAGCACGGCCAGAGCAGCGCGATGGCTCTTCCCAAAATCATCGCTGCGATGACCTGCAGGGCTCGGCACCCCGTGCTGCTGGAAGGACGGCCGGCTGCCTTTCTGCGGCGGGGAGGGTCACTGGAGCGCTGTCCCCGGCAGTACGGCCACAGCGCCGGAGCGCACCTTCCCGCAGGACACCGCGGGAGGCTGCGGACCGCGTGTCCCCCCTCCGTGTCCTTCTGTCCCCAGCCCCAGGAAAGGCGCCGGCGA
>VXBR01008110.1:113651-129971 GCA_013400215.1 Cisticola juncidis
TTTTTTTTTTTTTGGTAAGTAAGTCATAGAAAAACTTACGAAATGAAACTCAAATTGCTGACTTGGAGCTTTTCATCCAGGTACACCTTACTGGACATTTGCTTTTACGAAGCAAGACAATTGTAGGGAATGAATAGAGAGCTAGTCAGCTATTTTCATTTGATTATTTTTTTCTGAAAAGAAAAAGAGTATATGCTTACTGTTTGAAAATTATCTCGAATTGGGGGAAGGAAAGAGAAGTCGTTTTTTGCAAGCAACACAAAATCAGCACTTTTACTTTAGTTTTTTTTTCCCTATTCTTAAATGAATCACAGCCCTTTTAAAAGATGAAATATTTGGCAGTGAAATTATTTGGGTTTAAAGAAATACTAACAGCTGTAAAACTGGGTTTGCATTTCTTTTGGAGTTTTATTGGTTGGTTGGTTTTGGTTTTTTGTTTCTTTTGCTACCAGAGGAATACCCCCCAGCTTCCAGTGCTGACCTATCTGCTCCTGGGGCCTTTCTCCCACAGTTACTTTCAATCACAACATCTAACATGTATTTTTAGTCCTTATTTTACATAAAAAGAAAACACAAAAACTTTGGCCACATCTTTAATCAGTTACACGCCAGTTCTTATCTCCTTTAGTGTTGTGCTCTTTCCTAACATTGTTGCCATGTTTCTGAGGGTTCTTATTGGGATGCTGTAGTTATAAGAAACTTTTTCCTTCTGCTAATAAATCTGGAGCTGTCTTTGTGTCATATGCTATTTTTTAGAAATTCTCTTTTATAAATATTTCAAGAGGACAGCTATGTAAATCTACACTTCTATTTATATGTAGCCCTTTTAAAGATAGTATTTATGGAAACTCTCCTCAACAACCTTAAAAATCCAGAGTAATTAGGTGCAATTATATTTAAATATTTGGTTGTGCAGGGCTGAAAGCTTATGTTGATAGTGTCATCATTTGTAAACCTCTTAGAGATGAAAAGAAGTAATTTGCCTTGAAGACCTAGCTCTTAAACCTATGTGAATCATTAAAATTACTGCCTGAAGACTCTTATGTTAAATCTCACATTCAAAATTAACATTTCTGGTATAATGAGAGAATTATACCCCTAAATCTTTACTGTGTATCTTTAGGATGTACAGTCTACACACAATGTAACATATATCTTTAGGCTATAACAACCTACAGGCCTCCTAGCAGACTAGAGTTATGCACTTCAGTGCTAAGTATGTGTAATGCTAATAAAGTTGTAAAATAAAAAACAGTAACACGCTCTCCCCCATGGGTTTGGTTTTTATGTGCTAGGCGAAGTCTGCCACTATGTGATGCTCTTTTTAAGGAGACAATTTCCATGTATATTGTAATTTTATCCAGCTCTCAGTTGAGCTGCAGTCAGGGTCTTAAGTTACTTCCTGCCACATCTTCCACCAGTAACCTGTGGTTTGTTCTTCTGCAGTTCACTACATAGTGTGCCTCTTGCTCTCCCTGCAATAATTAAAAATATCCTGGCATTTTTTAATCCTTATAGATAATAGATTTTTTTTTTTCAGCTGAACTCTGTTGTTTATGGAGGAAAGCATTCATCCATGGTTTGATGCGTCAGTGCTACCATCAGCTCAAGCCTTGAACTCCCACATTCACACTTACCAGGCTTTTTCACTGCTGTCCTGCCCCTGTAAACTTGTACAGGTATCACCTTGTCCTAGGAATCTTTCCCCAGTTATTTTTATCAAATTGAAAGTATAATGTTCACTGCTGTTATGTGTGAAAGTG
The DNA here is from genome assembly GCA_013400215.1 of Cisticola juncidis. Lineage (NCBI taxonomy): Eukaryota > Metazoa > Chordata > Aves > Passeriformes > Cisticolidae > Cisticola > Cisticola juncidis. The sequence continues at coordinate 115,415 of VXBR01008110.1, forward strand.
AGTACAGCTTATCCTTTTTCTGGATTATGTGGGTGTAACTGAACCCTTTATATAAAATGGTGATAGGAGCATGATTGTTTCTGTCTGTGTAGAGCATCAAAGTTTAATAGTGATGTAATTGACTTCTCTTCAACTCAGTGTTCCATCTAATAAGTTATTGCCAGAGCTTATTTGGTTCATACAGGCCATAACTTGCTGTCTCTTTACACTCATGGGTTGGTATCATGGTGCATAAATACTTAAACTGATTCAAACAGCATCATCTAGAGTGTATGCTATCAACTAAAGAAGAAAGGTATCAAGTTGAGCTTCTTTATACTTCTCTGTAAACCAGGCTGCATCCTCGTAAGAGAGCTGTGTTGACAGTTCCTCACATGGTGTAACTCCCAGGTCTCCATGCTCTTTTCAGTCCACTAGGAACATCAGTAATCTCACCTCAAGGGGTAGCTCCACCACTGTGATAACCCTGCAGTTACAGTTTTCATTCCAGACTTTTTTTGGCAGGCCTCCACCTGCCTCCCCAAGCTGTTCTGCACTAAAACTTCATGTACACTACAGGTGGGACCTCTGCCTGGCAGCCACCACATATGTTGCAGCAGTCAGCCTGTCTGCTTAGCAAAGCTGTAATTTGATTCTCTTCCTGCTTTCTTTCCATTTATTAATTTTGATCTGGACCCAGGCAGAGGTCTTTGATCTGCTTGCTGTTTGAGAGGCCCTTCTTGAGGCAGAAACAATGAGGTGTGCTTTGGGAGATGGAAGGCCAAGTGGATAACTGAGATATGAAAAGCTTCAAACTGAACTATAAGATGGCAGTGAAATAGGTTAGAGGACAAAATAAAGCCATTCACCAGAGTTCAGCCATACTCTGAGGGAAGCAGGAGGATTTTTGTATTAAATGCTAATATTTACACTTGCACATAGTTGGCAATTGGCTCACAGGATTAAGTCACATGAGCCAAAACAGCACAGAGATGGATATGGTTCAGCCTACCCTTTGCCTACCAGTCTTGTCTAATTAAAATGTTCATTCTGCCAGAAGCACCATCAAAGGGTCCATTCAGCATTTTTATGGCTTTGTTTGTCAAGAAAATAATTGTTATCACATGAAGTGATACACACTTTGGGTTTACTCTTATTCCCAGATTTGAATGTAAGGCAAAAGCAAGGTTTTATTTTCTATCTCTCTCTCTCCAACTGTTGGTGGTAACATCATCCACTCCTTGTCAATCACACTGGAGAACTGGAGCTCTATTGAGACCTTTTCTGTATTATGCAAGTCTGTGGAGACCAGCTCTTTGTGCTGCTGAAAGCAGCAGTTTTGAGATTTTCATCTAACATGCTGTTGTAGGACTGATTCTGGTAGAAAAAAGTCTTGCTGTTGCTTGGGATTATAAAAAATGGAAAATCAAACAAATCCTTATCTTAATACATGGCATGTTTATGCAACTGCCTTTGCACACTCAAATTTTCTAGCACATTAATCCAGAATGCAGAAGCAATTTGATTAGCTGTGAGGACAGGCTTTTAGAGCAGCTGCCATGTCAGCCACACTCCTTTCTGCCCATTTTTTTCCTCCTTTCTTCCCTTTTAAGCCAAACCCTCCCATCACTGTGCTTTGAAATGGCAACCCATTTTGAACCTATAGCTAACTTCTGGTACTAGTGGCATCATCTTGTGGGCAGCTGTCTACATACCCCAGGATCTCATAAAACACACCCTATTGAGATGTGAGGTTCAAGACAACTAAGCAGTCTTAATTCTCAGTTGAATTCTGAAGAACATGTCATATTTTTAGGATGAAATGCAAACCATTTCATTTAAAATCTCCAGCTTGTTGGAAATGCTAACAATTGTGACACATTTCTCTGTTTGTACCAGTTCTGCAGAGGTGTCATACAGCAGATAAAATGTCAGAACTGCCATCTTTTTCCATCAAAGCAAATACAGAAACCATAATTAGCTTTTCCAGTGGACAAAAGTCTAGCTAGAATAAAAGCTGATTTGTGTTATTTGCAAGGTGCAATAGTCACTCATTGTGCAGCCACATCTTACAGCTTTTGAATCATGGTAAACTTTCAAAGTGTCAGAGAGGGATATTTTATTTTATCTATGTAAAAAGGAGGGATAGAAATTTTATCTACCTAAGAGTTGTCTCCTTTGTACCCAAACAGATTTATTTCCCCTTCTAGCTCTCTGTGATATCAGCAAGTCTCATTCTACTAGGGGCAAAGCCAGTTGTCTTTTACTCCTCAGAAGAAGGCAGTTCATTGCCCTTTGCAGGTGCACATCATGGTTATGACTTTCAAAGCTGTAGTCACTCAAAGGAGAATCTAAGCAATCATTCCTCTCATCACTCATCACTTCCCACCATGTTCTCCATAAATATTAAAACAAATTAATATCACAGCTCAAGAAGTGCCACAACTCCACCTATGCAAGAAGAGTCTGAAAAAACATTCTGGAAAAGAGTAAGTGAGCCTCAGTTGAGGTTTGTGAATTATGATTTGACCTTGTTCACAAAAGAAGAGCTATGTGAACATCATTTGAAACTGTCAGCATGCACACACACAGATGCACTATTAGTGACAGCTGTCAGTTGACCACTAACAGAAATAGTATCTGCAAAAGGTTTCCATGAATGCAGTTTTGAATTGTAAAGGAGGAAAGACTGGGGAAAATGTGGGTACAGTGTTGTGGCATTCAAATTTGTTGTAAAATATTTCTATTCCATATTTACACAATTATACCAAACCTTATGACAAAAAACAGACAAACAAAAACCACCAAAACACAAAAACAAACAAACAAAAAAAGACCAACCAAAAAAAAAAAAAAAGAAAAAAAAAAAAAACCAAAAAAACCTGTTCTCCCTTGCTAGAGAAACAAAGTCAAATTTATGTTTCATTAAACCTTTACTATGCTCAATATGTATGACTGTAGGCATAGAAAATGAATATTAATCAGTAAAGTTATGTTAAGTATCTTGGCTTCATCTGAATTAGGCAGCCCAGAGGCATGGAGAGATATTGGACAGAAAATGACTCTTGTTCTGGAAAGAAGTGATCAAACAGGAAACTTCTGGTTTCTCCTACAGGAAAACAAGTTGTCCTAGATATATGAGAACGTAAAACACCCATGGATAAATGACTCCTGTCATGCTGGACAGCAACTGCTCTGCAGTTTTGAAAGAAGCCTAGAGGTTTGAGGTATAACTAGAGGTAAGAAGGTATAATTTGGCTGGCATAGGCTCTATTTCTGCTGAAAGAGCTGAATTATTAACAGTAAACTAATACAATCAATTCATATAATTGAAGCAATTTTCTGCACAGATTAGAAATTACTTACTAAGGAGAGACAGAATGTCAGCTAACTGGCCAGAAAGCATAGGATGGCTGAGGTTGGAATTTCTTGCCCAACCCCCCTGCTTAAGTAGAAACACTTAGAGCTGATTGGCCAGGACCATGTCAATACAGCCTTTAAACGATTTCAAAAATGGAGATTCCACAACCTCTCTGGGCAGCCTGTGCCAGTGCTCAGTCACCTTCTGAGTAAAAACTATTCTGATGGTCAGAGGGAACCTTCTGTGTTTCACTTTGCACAATTTCCTCTGGTCCTGCAATTGAGCACAGCCTGGCTCCATATTCTTTACCATTTCCCTTCAGATATTTATAGACATTGATGAAATTATCATAAAACTGATATATTTCCATTTCTAATTATCATTATAATTTATATATAATAAAATTGATGAAATTATCTCATAAAATGAGATTGGATTATCAATTATGAGACTGTGAATATAATATCTAATTTAGCAACAATATTAATCTCCAGAGCTTTCCGTACTGGCAAAAGTCTGAGTGGTGTTTTGAACCCAAATTTAATTGTAAATTTTTATTACTGTAGAAACTAAAACCTGACTGACTAATACCGACTCATTTTGAGTTCCACACAATTTGGGAGAACCCTGAGTGAGGGAGGCAGAAGTGGCTACCAAGCTGAAAAATGAGGTTTAGGCATAAGTCCAAAACAAGACCAGGTGATGCCAGTACTGGGAGCTGGTAGTTCTTTTCCAAGAATAAGGAAATTTGGGCTGGTGCAGGCAGCACTGTTAGGCAAGTTTTAGCTTCTGGTGGACCCTGGCTAATACCACTGGAAAGCTCTAAGAGGAGCTAGTTCCAAGAGCTGAACCCTCTCACCACAGATCTGCATCTACTGGAAAAATCATGATAATAGGTCTGGGCCAAGTTGTGACAGAATGAAAGGTCTGACAGCTCCCGAAAACATGCTTATTGGACATGAAGCTTTCATACGGATGATGCAGATAAGGGGTGGTTTTTATTTGGTTGATTGCTAGGCTGCTAGCCAAAGGCAAAGAGGAGAAATAAACAAAAGACTGAATCAAAAGACAGAGAGCAGTTGTCAGCTGCTTCGAGGTGCAATCAATATAATTGCAGGCTGTAACCCCAAGATAGGAAACATCCAAGACAGATGTGTTAGTGGAATCAGCATCACAATAGTCAAGTCAGACATAATTGGTACTGTGGGAACAGACGCCACCTACAGAGCTGTAGGGAAGGATTTGATGTTATACTGCACTGTCTTTGCCTGTTTGTTCCTTATTTTAGTAAATAGAGTACTTCATTCCATAAAGAAGGTTTTCCATGTTAATAATTTTTGCATATTCCTAGTTCCTTATGCTTCCCCTGTTGTGTGCTAGTTGAGATAAATTGAGGGTTTGGCCAGTGGAATAGATGGGGTGATCAATTATGGTGTAGTTACTACTTGCACACAAAGCTGGGACATCTAGAGGCCACAGCAGTGTCTGCAAATACCATCAGTACAAATACATCTACTAGATGTGGGTATTAGAGCATTTTTCAAAAGCAGCTTAGATAATAAGTACATTGCATGACCTCTAGTGGTATTAAGCCCCAGGCACTGTCAAAGTCACTCATAGTTTCTTGCTGCTGGGAAAAAGCCAAGGTCACAGAGGAATTATCACATATGTGATAGTTCTGTGCTGCTGTATCCCACCTTACTGCCAGGTTTATGCCAGCCTCAATTTTGTTCCATTGCCAGGGTAAGACTGAGAACAGTTTTTAATTCAGCAAAAATTGCAAACACTCAGCAGAATGAATGTTTTGCAGCAATGTTTTCATTGTCAACTAATAACACATCGTCATTAATCTTTCCTGGTGTCATGGTTTAACCCCAGCTCAGCCTGACCCAGCCACTTCCTCACTTCTTCCACAGTGGGATGGAGAAGAGAATCAGAAGGGTAAAGGTGAAAAAACTCTGGGGTTGAGACAAAGACAGTTTAACAGGGAAAGCAAAGGCCATGCAAAACAAAACAAGGAATTAATTCACTGCCTCCCATGGAGAGATAGGTGTTCAGTCATCTCCAGGGAAGCTGGGCTCCATCACACATAACAGTGACTTGGGAAGACAAATGCCACCACTCTGAATGTCCTACCTCTTTTTTTAGTTCTGCCCAGCTTTACATCCCAAACATGAAGCTGTATGGTGTGGCACATCCTTGTGGCCAGCTGGGACCAGCTGTCCCAGCTGTGAGCCCTAGCAACTCCTGGTGCACCCCCAGCCTCCTCCCTGGTGGGCTGAGGGGTAGAAAAGGTCTTGAATCTATGAAAGCACTGCTCAGCAATAAGGAAAATATCCCTATGCTATCAACACTGTTTCCAGCACAAATGCAAAACACAGCCCCACACAAGATACTATAAAGAAAATTAACTCTATCCTTGCCAAAACCAGCCCACCTGCTGATACCCTCATGTAGAGAAATAAGGAACATGGAAACACCAGTTCAAGAAGGAATGACAATGAGAGCCAGGAGGTGAAATTGGCTGTGCTTTCTCTGCAGTGATTCAGAAAGTCAAGGAGAGTAAGGATTCCTGTTAACATCAGCAGAAGAATAATGTTCTGATTCTCTGTTTTGGTGGGTTCTATTTCATTGAAGAGGTGCAGCTGCCGCTGCCATTGCTGACATCCTCTCAGAGGGTCTGAAATCCCCACAGTTTGAAAAAGAAGCTAGAAATTATCTGCTGCCTGGAATATCAACTTTGGCAGCTGGGAAAGGCAGGGCCAGGTCTGCCAGAAAGAAACTACTGACATGAAGATGAGGTGGAACTGGCAACAAGTGTGACAACAGAAGACACTGAACACTGAACACCTAACCAACTGAGTGATTAGGAAGCCAGGCTTTCCCACAGGACTGGTTGGAGAAGCCTTCCCTTATGAATTGCTGATGCAGCCTCTGGGTGCAACCAGCAGGAGGTTGCTGGACACCTTGAGACAGACAAGTTAGGTTCTTTAAAGCTATGGAGCCTGATCCCATGGTTCCCCTTTTTAATCATTGTGTTCTGTGGACCCTGAGACATGCAGAATGTGCAATGAGGCACTCCCCAACAGCCCGCCCATGGAAAGTATTGCAGTGCTCTGCCACAACTGTCAGAGAACCACTCACATTTTGATAAAGTGTAATTGCTCATTATAGAAGATATATTTTGTTTCATTTGCTCTTAAGTTCGGTTTCACTCACATTCTGGTGTTTGGGGTTTTGTCTAGAGCACTTCTTTCACATTCACAGCATCAGGCTATTTTCATGTTTTCTAATTATATTCCTGTTGCTTTCTATTATTTATCCTTTAATCCTTTGGTGTATAAGTAGAGAGAGGGACTTCAAAGCAAATTATTTTAAAAAGAAATAATTTTAACTAGGCAATGCAAAAAATTGACCTCAAGCCAGTTTTATCCAGAAAATTAATATTGTGTTTACCATAACTCATTTAAATTGTAATATCTTTCTGTATGCCTGAATAAGATCTTAAATGGATTTGTTTCAGGGTATGATCCAGAGTTATTTACTCACTATATTTATCTCAGTAGGTATGTCACCTTCATAAATAACAACTGAGTATAACTTAACCAACAACTTAAGTTGTTTGAAGCTGAGTTGTTATAGCAGGTACCTCCTTAACATGTGTGTGAATTGATTTAACCTTTTATTGTTAGCTCAGTGTGTGAGCTAATTTGACTTAGCTGCTTTCCAGATGTAAGCCCTTTCTGGCATGGACCATGGTTTCATTTATGTATAGCACCTATAACTTAGAGAGAACTCCTGGAAATAAGAAATGACAAACAACTGAGCATAAGAAGTGTGATTAACCTAAAACAGCCTTGCCTAAAGCTTTGGTGTCTATGTCTGTGTTCATCACTCTTTGTTTTCTTTACTAAGAAAGAAAATTAGAAGTTGAGATAGGTCTGTTTAGCTACCATCCAAAAGTGCTTATCTGAGATGAACTGCCACCTCCACATTTTTTTCCATGGCCTACAAAAAGATTGCTTTGGGGACAAACTCAGAGCCCTGTATCTAACTAGTAGACCTACCATACTATGGCTGAGGAAGTCTACCCAGGATTCTAGTTTGTTTGGCAACAATGGATTCCAGTGAGTACTGTGAACTGAAAAAGAAAAAAATGCACTTGCCTGTACTGAGTATGCTTAGCCACTAACAGAAGTACAGGAGAGACAGGTTTTTTCCTTATATGATTAAAACCAGAGACAACTACTAGATTGTTCTTCTGGGTATATAGGTCCTCCTCAACAGGTCTGAAACAGAGTAAAGTGTGACTACCAAACTCAGCTATCAATATTGAATTTTGGTTCTTTTTTTTTTTTTAATTTGACTTTGTCTTGATGCCTCTCCGGATGAAAATTTTTAGAGAGGTTACTGCAGTTTGAATAACCCCTGAGCTCTTAAAAAGAGAAGGATCAAAAAATCATCAAAACAGGAGAAGGTTGAATGAGAAAATACTTAATTTGCCTTAAGTCAAAGATACTCCCCATTTTCACATTGCTCAGTGGCCAGCTCTTCATCAGTTTCTCCTGACTTGGCTGTGCTTCCCCTCTTTTGACTTTTAACCCTGGACAAATTTGCCTAAGTACATGCAGGTCACGTGTAGTGTACCTAACCCTGTTTATGATCACAGGATTCCTTTGGGATTTCACCTTACAATATTAGAATTCATACTTCTCTCTAGTGAACGAGTCTATTTTGCAAGAAAACACATCTTTCATTCCACTCCAAATCCTCTGTGTTTGAGCATTTTATTTACTGATTTCTATACTGAACATTTTTGCTCCTTCAGTGCAAAATACAGTATTTGAAAACCAGTCTTAGTGTGCGTCTTCCTAATAGCAAAGCAAGCTCTAGAGTTAATCTCTTCCCAATAATAATTATTTCAGTATTTTCTTTCCATCTGCTGTCTCTGCAGTATCCCTTGCTATTCTGAATTATCAACAGTTTAACTAATTTATTCCTCAGAGTCTTACAGTAACATAGCACTATTTCCAAAAACAGCATCTAGAATTTTTATTGCACATTCTGCTGAAAGACAGAAAGGGAAGAAAAGGCAAAACAAATAGAATCCTGTGTTTGTTTACTTTAACAGCAGGATTTTTTCACAGTTAACACTGAATATTTAAATGTGCAGTTTAGATCTGATTCACTGGCTCATTACTATGTTGATGAAGTTTTATAAAGTCTCAACCTGTATGAGAGTTGCTCAGGCTTATAGATTCCTGTGTAATTCCCTAAAGTTAATGTAGACAGAGTACTGCCTTACTGCAGCCCTTCAGTATATTTTGGCAGAATTACAAAGTTCAGATCAGTGATGACTTCTACATTTTTACTGAGGATCCCACTTTTCTCACTTTTTGCAAGTCTCATCGGAAGCATCAGGCAGCCACAATTCACACCCATGAGAACAATATACATGGCAGGTTGGCACAATAGATGAAGACACCTCACAATACTAATGTTAAGAGCTTCAGATTGGAAAAGCATCAATAAACTGTGCAACAATATAAAATGAAACTTCAGATAGACAAATTATGATGAATTGTCCAATACCAAATTAACACGTTGCCACTTCCAATTACCCATTTGTCATGGTCTGCTGCACCAGAATTAGGAGGATAGTCTCTACCCCAGGTCTCAGCAATCTTTTTTCTGTGCCACAGCAGCAGCTGAAACCAACAGTAAAAAAGGATTGGTATTATGTCAGACACTAAGCAAGAAACCCACACCCCCAAAGAAATGGAATGTGTAGTCAAAAAGGCTGTAAAATTCCAAATGATAAGAGCAAGCCACGTTTACCAAGAGTTTTCTTGACTTTTCTGTATTAGGACTGTGACAGAGGGAAACTTTCTATGAGCCTACCTTTACAACAAAGCTGTGCTGAGCACCCCAATGTCAGATGCTAGAGGCCTGGATAAAGGATAAAGAGACATAACTGGAGATGCTGGCAGATGATTTTGTCAATTTTAACTCAGATGTACAGGGAATCAGAGCACCTCTCTCTTTTACCCCCCAAAAAAAGAACTCTAAGCTTGGGAAAAAAATAAGGGCTGCTGGGCTATAATGCAGCAAGCTGTTAAAAGACATCTTAATTTTAGCTATGTGCCTAACTCTTTGCACTCCCTCAAATCCCACTGAAATCTGTAGGCTTTAGTATGTGCATATATCCCTTGCTGAATCAGCACTGAATCTTGTTATTTGAACTGTTACCTATTAAACATGAACTAAAGAGATACACTTCATAAACTTTAATGTAACTACATTGCATTTTCATTTAACATGAAACTGAAGGGTCTGTCTGCTTCAGCTACAGGCTCAGATGGAACACAAGGCTTTCTGGCAACCTGAATTTTGGGCAAGACCCTCATCATGGCAGCTCTCTTCATATTACAAAGCTGGATCTCAGATATGGACTCCTGCGTGAGTTCCATCAACTGGTAAGTGTTGCATAAGAGTATGCTTTATAGCTGAAAACTTAATTGTGCTCTGTTTGAGTAACTGCAACCACTACATTAGCAGCCCTTAAGCCAACTGTGACCTTTCCAGCTGCAGAATTTCTGTCTCAGAGACAGCTTGAGGCCAAGTTCAGAATTAGTGTATAGGGGTTTGTATTGTGCATTATGCTGTCCTTCATGCTAATATTAGGATATAATCTTTCGTTCCTTCAGACAACAATATTTAATTTATGCCTTTTTAAAATTATTGACTATTTGGATCTTCAGTAACAAGCACTTCTAAAATGACTTGTAGTTCTATGTGGTGCCTTTAAAGAATGACTTTAAATACCATGCTGTCTGTCTGCATCTCATGTACTGCATAGAACACTCCTCACTTTGGTTCTGAACACCAGCGACAGGAAAAGATCTGTAGACAAGATGTAATTTGTTACATGGAGGGTAATTTTTGCTGGAAGTATATGGAAGGTAATTTTTGAACAAACAACTTAGCAAACACGAGCTATTCAGTTCAGCTGTTTGTGCTTTTCCTTGTCCTGTCAGGTAAGTTCACAGTAACCTGGGACACAGGCACACCTATCCATTGTTCCCACATAAAGAACCCCAGCATTAAAGCTGCATATCACAGATTCTATGCTAGGGACAGATACCCAAAAAATGCCAATAAACGAGTGCATTTCCTTGTTGACCAGCAGTAATGTGATTCAGCAAAGGTACTGGTGACCACGGCTAATTTCTGTATGTAAGAAGATGCTGAACAGCCATATATTGCTTGAAAATGGGGAGGACATTAATCCAAAATCACCATTAGCAATGCAAAATAGATTCCAGTACATCTTGCCACAAAATTAGCCATAATATTTCTTCTACCCGGTCTCAAATTGCAGACTAACTTGTCTTAGTGTTCAGTCTGGCTAGAATCTCCAGCAGTGGAGAATCTGCTAAAGAGACCAAAAAAGACCAATATGATATCACAGTATGTGATGAATCTGTGTGAAAATCCTAGTGTGTATATCTGCTTCTGAAAAAGAAATAAAAGAAAAAATAAAGGAAAAAAGTACATGAGACTGAAATGTGCAGATGTCTGATTGAAATGGTTGTTTTATACATTCATCTGTTTCCCAGCACAGTTTACCCAGTGCAAACATTTGTGCTGTCCCACTGCATAGGTGGTTGGGGATTTAAAAAAGCTGCTGGAGGCAAAGGATACTTTCTGGGGCAGTTTTGTCTTAAATGTGTATGAAAATACAGCCTCAGGGAGCGAACCCAGCTGTAAAGTATCCTTCCCTCCCCTTCTGTTGAATACTATGTAAGGAACTGAATATTGTGGAAAGATTCATCTGTAATTCATAATTTTGTATGAGTATAGGTTAATCTAATCTTAATTAGGAACTCTTTTCAAAGCTTTATCTAAAATTGGTATAAGTTGCTAGGATCCCAAACACAGGATTCATAATCTTTCCTGACAGAAAACATCAAAGAAGCTTTTAGAAAGTAATAGTATTTAAGCTCTTTTGTTTTCTTTATTTTCATGTCTTATAAATGACATTTTCAAGGTCCTCTCTATAACCAACAGGATTAAAAAGCTGCTTTAAACAAGACATGCTTCAATTTTGTCACGAAGTTATGCTTACAAGAGCTTTAAGAGACACACAGAGAATACAATGAATCTGTATTTATTAAGAAGAAGGCTGCGAGAGTTTGGCTTTGTGTGTTCTGTCAAGCTCCCAACACCACCAAAACAAACAGATTCTAACCCATGATAGGAGAAGTGCAGATGTGCACACAGTGAGCTCTTGGCTTCCTTAAGATACCTGCTCAACACCTGGGCAGGTTCCAGGTCCTGATGTTCACAGAGAACTCCCTCTCTGTGCTTTTGGGGCAATGCAGAGGAGTGTCAAACAAAAGGAGGAGAGGGAGTGAAATTCTTATCTATGGGCATGCAAGCACTACCAAGCAATGTGGGGATAAGAGCCAGTCCATGCAGAGACATAGCCCATGCACATGCTTTGCCCGTCTGCCTGAGAATGGCATCACTGCCCTCCTGGGAAGGACAGCAGAGATCTGAAAGGCTCCTTGCGAGCTGCATGTGCCCAGAAGTTATCAATACAGCAAGTCTCTTTCACCAAATACCTTAGAATATAACCTTTATAAAGGAAATGTCTTACTTTTCAGTTATCTAGATACCACTTCTGGAGATCACAAAACTTTGTATTACACTGTAATTAGATTTATTTCACAACATCCCCATGAGGGAAATTACTAACTACAGCAGTTTGTTGAAGTTAAGGTGAGTGTAGTCACGGTTGGTGGTGACTGCGATGCTACTGCAATCTTGTATTACTGCACTTCAGGCTATGATTGTATCAAATCTCAGAAGCCAAGAGGGTTGGGTCTGGCTGGCAGATGAACAGAGAACGAAGAACTGAACTACGCATTTGTGATTTCTTAAGTTATGTGCTCATAAATCATAAGTCATATTAATTTGCTCAGAAATAAGTACTCTGGGGCTTTGGTGTCAGGAAAAACCCTAGAGCTTGAGAGGTTGTGTTATGCCAGAGAAATAAAACCTATGGCCTCTACTGATCAGCTGTAGTCATATAAAAATTCTGTGCTCTTATGGGACTGATAATTTTGCTAAACAAGTATATTGGTCATGGCAACATGCAAAAATTCTAACTCAGAAACTCGCACTTGCCTTGCATCTTCTCATTAGTAATGTAAAAGTAACTATTTTTCTTGCGTTTGAATACCTTTCTGAAGCATTACTACAGCAGTGGTGAGAAATTTCCATTACAGAGTTGAGTGCATCTCAGCAGGGAAAGAAGTCTCCTTATACACACAGACTATAAAGTTTTCTGTTACAACAGGCAATCCAATAATGATGTGAGATAACAATGTTCTGGTAACATAGTTTTAGGTTTTGTTAGTTTTAGATTAATTAAACAGAATTTTAGTTTTTAACAAAAATGTATCAAATGTTGCTTTTCATTCCTTCTTTCTTTTTTTTTTTNTCTGGGAGGACTGCTAGCTCTTCTAGCCCACTTCTAGTGGACTAGAGAGGTGAGGGTGTATCAGACTCCTGCATTCACAAACACTATTAAACTGTCCCGGTCTAAGACAAAATTTGAGAGGAAAGAGCTGGTGCACAGGGGATTAGATGAAGATCAGCAAATCAGTGCCCAAGAAATCCAGGAAAATGGCTCATAGAGCAAATCCACTTTTCAACTGAGATGTAAAACTGTGCTTGATGGTGTTGAGGGTAGCTATTGACTTGATCTGTAACTTCAGAAGCTCAGAGCAGGCTTCACTACTGCCCAGGCATACGGTTTTGCAGTACAGATGATGGCAAAAAAGGGCGTCACTCACCCCTCCTTTATGAGCAATTGGTTTCACTTCCTCCTTTCTGCTGTTCTCAGGGCCCTGAGCTGGACAAGCTCCCAGCCTGCTCAACTGGCAGAGCACTGCTCTGCTACATTTCCTGGCTTCTCACCTCTTCTGTTCCTACAGCAGGAATGCCATCCTTTGTTTAACACCACATGTCTCTGAAGTTTTGTGAGTGGGTATGGAGCGGGGTAGGTCAGGTACGGGCAGCACGGGTGCTCTCTGTGAGGAAACAGGGCTGTCCCATTCCGGACACAGCCCTTCCAGACAGCTCCAACAGACGGGAATGGCTGAGCCCCACCGGTAACACCTCAGGGGAAACACATTTAAGGAAGGGTAAAACCACTGCGTACTAGTGAGAGAGAGAGAGGAGTGAGGAGAAAGAAGTGGGGAATACCACCGTGAACAGCAAGGTCAAAAAAGGAGGGGATGGAGGTGCTGCAAGTGCTGGAGCAAGGACTTCCCGGTCGTCTATGTAAAGGACCTCAGTGGGTGCAAATATCTGCAGTGTAGCCCAGGAGGGATCCCACAGAGCAGGTGAATACTTTCTGAAGGAACTGAACAAGGCATCAGAGACAATTTTGAAGTATTTTGCCTCAGTCAGATTTGATTTTTACAGAAATCAAATCTATGAAATCTGGGGGAAAAAAAAACACGGTTTTGACTGGTTGGACAGTCTGATTAAAAAAGGGTGGGTTTTTCCTCTGGGGAAAAAAACAGCCAAAGAAAACCAAGCCAAACAACAAACTCCCAAACCGCAACCCAACATAGGAAACCCGATCATTTGCAAAGGGAGGCACAAAGCGGCAGAACAGCTGGGGGTTGTCGTGCCGCCACTTGCTGCTTGTGCTGCTCTGACACACTCGCAAGAAGCCGGGTCTGCCGGGGCAGCCCATCCAGGGAGGTCCCGAGGGGACCGCGCCGGAGTATCCATAAGAAAACGACGTCAGGCAGGACTATTCGGTTTGCACACACGGCTCCGGGCGGGACACAGGTTTCACCTGGGTACTGCGCTGGCTTCAGGAGCAGCCGCCACCTCCTCCGCACCTCTCCCGCGGGACGGGAGCGGGAGAACCTCCCCGGGGCGAGGAGCGATGGCGATCACGGATAAGCAGCACTGTCCTGCTGCCCCCGGCCGGCCCCGCCCGCCGCCAGGCACCGCCCCGCCCAGGCGCCTCCGCGGGCCCGAGGCGATGGTCGGAGCGGGACGGGGCGGGNGCAGGAAGCCGGCCCAGGGCGGCCAGCTGCCGCTGCCGCAGCAAGCGGGAGCGGAGCCGGACGCGGCGGCCGGCGAGCAGAAGGCGCCGCAGTACAGCTGGGACCTGCGAGCCAAGGTACC
>VXBR01008110.1:139767-153518 GCA_013400215.1 Cisticola juncidis
AAAAAAAAAAAAAAAAAAGAAGTTAAAATAAAATATATCCCCCCATGTCATCCATTGTTGGAACTTTTTTTCCTGAAAGGGGCAGTGAGTGTCATGGCTGGTCAGCTGTCTTCAATGACTTAAATAGCTTTTTTATTGGCCTTTTTTCCCCCTTTTTTTTTTTTGGCTTTTTTTTTTTTCTGTGAGACAACAGCTTCCAAGCTTGGCTGAGTTTGTACTTTCCTGGGGCTAAAACCTGGGAGTGGCTGGCTGCTTTCAGCATCCTTATGTGTCAAGGATGTGACAGAGCAGAGCCAGTAACCATGGGCTACAGCATGAGAATGGTATCTGCAAAAGCTGCTGATCACAGTGTTGTGTGATCAACTAAACATCTGGTGGAGCTCTTTCCTTTGGGTTTTTATCTGCAAGGAAAGAAAGCTGTAGGGTGTCTTCTTGCCTCTCCACTGCCCAGTGGGACTTTTATGGGATTGAGTTACTGAGTTACTTGGGTGAGAGATAATGATACTTACGGGTGGTTTCTTTTCTGATGAAGGAATAGTTGCAGGGGGACGGTAATAGATGTGTTCTCCTCTGTTAGTAGTTATTTAGAATTAGAGTTAAGAAGATGCGAGAGGACTAGTTAGTGAGTTTCTGTGGAAATCTAACTGCTCTGTAGATTAATGGATGTTGTGGAAGTAAAAATGTATTTGCTCCTTTTCCACAAGCTTTTACTTTCATATTAGATGTGGAGTAAAAATGAGGGGGTGGGATGTGTATGTATGTTTTCAAACATTGTGAACTATCGTTCCAAAACTGAAAACTCCAGCAGTGGATAGATGGGAGTTTGAGCTAATGCTTGATTGAACGATTGCAGACTAAAGAGAACTGACTGCAGGTTTCCAGATGCTGAATGCCTTTAACTCCCATTAGTTTCTGCTCGTGAGGGATTGTGGGGAAAAATACATATCCCTGGGCCCTAATGTATAAAACAAAAACATTCACATTTATTCCTCTAGGTGCACTAGGGCAGAAGAGAAAATCTGGATGAATGGAATGAAAATAAACAGAAGTGTAGAAAAAGCAAATGGTCTCTGGAAAAAGCAAAAAGGGTCCCTTTGCTCTGAGACATAATGTGTATGGGAAAAATGAGTCTATTACAGTGTAATCTGGATACTTCAGTTGAACTCTGCCTTAGAAGCATTTTTAACATGAATTCTTTCTCTGTTAACAGATGACTGGTAAAGGCTTTCAGCTGGTACAGACTAAAGAAGTCTTAATGAAGCCAGAGGATGCTCACAGAGTTTTCCAGCAGAGTGCATTAGAATTCATTCCACTGCTGGAAAAAGGTCAGTTTGTGTTTTCTTTCTCCTCTTGATACAGAAATCTGTCACCAGGGGGTTCTGGAGAAGAAAAAGGAACGAAGGACAAATTTGTATTTCAAGGGCATACTGTAAAACCTGCGGAGATGAGTTTTGGAAGCCTCATTGAGGCCCTAAACCAGCCAAAACTTCTGAAGGCATCAGAAATGAGTTATTTCACATGTATTTTGTGTTTCTGCTCCCCCTCTAGTGGTCCAACCGCATAGCTCAGGAGCAGTGGCACATGCAGATCTGCCTGGAGTGGTCAAAAAAAGCTTATCTTTTTAGACTATTTCTAACTTGTCAACAGTGCTGCTCAACCACTGAGCTGTTCCATGTTTCTGTATAAATTATTTAAGCAAATCAGTATGGGCATACATAAAGCAGATAAGGGTTTAAAATTCTTGTTTATAACTGGTGCACTGTCAGAGTATTTCAAAAACCTTCTTATTGATATGGCTGCAGTTGGATTTTGTCTCTTCTTGCAGAAGTATTGACATCTTGCTATCTATTATATGCTAAAGCTCACTACACAACCCCAAACTTGGTAGTAACATGCAGTTTTTTTCATGGTGACATGAGAAGTCTGTGATGCTCATTGCAAGAACAGGACAAAAGTCATTGCACTTCTAAGATGATAGCCTAGCTTATGGGCTATACTGCAGTCATGTGGGAAGAAATACCATTTCAGAATGAAACCAGAGAAAGTAAATCTGCACATAGTGGGTGAGAATAAGTCTAAAAATCAGGCATTTCGCTATCTTGGGACTGAGGCAAAAATGCTTGAATGACTCAGTCCCACTCCAGATGTCTGTGAAATGGCTCACTATTTGAGCAGCATAGTCTGACTCACTGCCTTGCACTCCTTAGCATTTTTGTGCTATTGCTGCCTTTCAAGAAGTAAAACTGGAATCTTGCCCAAATCTCTGAGGAGAAAAAAAAAAAAAGGCAGCATGGAATTGCAGATAACACTGTACTTTTTTGTAACATGTTTAAGTCTTTTTAATTCTTTATCTGCTGTTATGGGGCTGCTCAAGCAAAAAAAAACCCAAAATGCTTCTTGCAAGCTTCACAATTCCCTATGGGTTGAGAAATCTACTGTTTCAATGCCAAGCTTAAATGTACTATTGATTTTAGTTGAAACTGTTTTCTAGGTCCAGTGGTTGCTTTGGAATTCAATGGAGATGGTGCTGTGGAACAATGTCAAAGCACTATAAATGAAGTTTTTAGTGGGACCAAGGTAAGCTGGTGTATTGCTTTATTCACAGAAAGTATTGCAGAATGTGTAGTATGTCAACACTATATCTTGACCATGAAATAGCTCAGACATTCTTTTTAGATTCATGGGTGGTAAAACTGGAATATCCTTTTGTTCTTGTTTTGTTTTGTTTTTTTTTTGTCTTCAAAACACAAGTTACTTGTTGGTGACAAGAAAATTGTCCTAGGAAAGAGTTCTGAATACCCATAACCACTGAAGAGTGCAAGATTTCCATTTAAAACTGTTATTTTACATAATAGCAAAATCAAGTTCTAGAATTATAGAACAAAAAAGTTCCACTTCAAGTCTTGGATTTAGTCACTTAACTTTGTGGTGTCCTGTCTATCAAACCATGACAAAGATAATATGATGAGATTTCAACTTTTTTCCGTGTTTCCTTTTGCTTTGTAGGATACCACAGAATGCCTTCCTTCAAAGACAGTGTTCTTATTTCTTCTGTTTACTTCTTTCACTTTAGCTTCTTTGCACCACACCTCCTCTTTCCTTGTTGTTCCCTTTCTCTAAGTGGCAATGGTTTTGAGAAAGTTTATGGAAACATTTAGAGCACTCCTGATAACAGGAGAGTGACAAATCCTTTGCTTTCAGGCAGCTGTTCAAGTGCAAGGAAGAATGTCTTTGAAACACAGTGTCCATGAAGCTCCTTGCTGTCTTTCAGTTCCTTTCAAAAGACTTACTTAGAGCTGCCCAGTTTCTGGAAAACAGTCATCTTGTAATAAGTTATCTCATTTAATTTTTTGATTGAGGCTATTCCTTGCATGTTGAAATGGATGAACAACCACAATGGTCTCTGTTACACTCAACTGTTTGGTTATTGCCTAAGAAAACTGTTGTTGATCTGCTGAAAGCTTTCAAAGATGACTGTCCTGGAGCTTGGACTTTCACATACATTGATAAATCTTGAACAATGCAAAAGTCATTGAAGTTACTTTTTAAATAATAGTCATCTGCTGGAGAAGCACTGAAGTTTTTTTGAAGGTAATACAGTACTAAGAAGTCTGTCCTACAAACTCTCTGTTAAAGGAAAGTCTAAGGATTTTGTGTATTTATTTTTCCTCTGCTTTCTTGGAGAGAGTTGACTTTACCAATCAAAATACCTCTAAATAGATACTAACTGAAGCTGTGACCCCTGAATAATGAAGCTTCAAACTCTTGATCCTGAAGGCAAGGGTTACTGCAGCATGTGTGCATGGAAAGGGAGATGATAACAAATGGCGGATGCATCAGGGTTGAGAGTATACTGGGATTTCTGTCATGCAGTGGGGGAACCAACAGAGTTGTGTCTCTCACAAAATGCAAGACTAAAAATACGCATTCTGATTCCAAATGAGCATGACTGATGCATAACTATTTTCTTGTTTAACAAAACAGGTTTTTGTATCGGAAAGCAAAGCATCGGCATCTCAGGATGTAGACAATTTCTATAACTTTGCTGACATGCAGATGGGAATGTGAAGTTTAGCATCAAGGTGCTCACACACGGTTTGTCTCAGCACTTGGATGTCACTTGGCTTGAATATCGCAGTAGTTTTGTCATTTAGTTTTGTATTTCTCATACATCCCTTTTATAAAGCCACTGGTGGTTTTTAATACCATGTTATCTGAACTGGAGTAAACTGCATAGCTAGCCATGTGCATTGTGTTTGAAACTGAAGTTTAACTTCAAAAACAATTGAGCTTTTCTACTAACTTTTTTACAGTGATTTCTAAACATCTGTTGACACTTGAATGTTTCTTGACAACATCTAATGGTTATATATATCTTAAAAGTGCAATGCTGATCCAAGTTTGATGCAGTAGTAATTGTTATCTTTCTCTCAGACACATTGTTTAGAAAGTGTATTTATGTGAAACTTGCCCTTCAAAATTTTCCCACATGCAAATTTGTCTTCACTGGGGGTCCAGGAAGGAAGTTGACTTTTTCTGAAAGTAGTTGACTTTTTCTGAAAGCTTAGTGTGAAATGAATTGACCTTGTAGCATGCTTTCAAAAGCACTTTGTAACTTTGGTTTACTCTGCTTTAGCACACTTTTTGAATAGAATTGTTTGCAGCAGCATTTATGGTCAGAGTTGTTACAACAGCATTCTGGTAAGTGAGCACTTGCCAGGCTTCTCTGCTTTGAGGTGAATCCTGAGCATGAGTGCTCTGCTGAAGCTGCTCTAAGGTCTGCTCAGGTTCTTTGGTGACACAGCTGCCTCTGGCACTGCCAGCTAACACATGGGATATACATGAGGCTTCTTTGCACTTGGAGCAATAAACCTCTGGCATATTGTTGTTTGCTAGAAGGGACATAGCCAGTCAGAGAAGGACTTTGATGGCATTAAAACCCCCGTCTTCCTTGCTGGACCCCAGGAGAAGGCTAACATGCAGAAGTAATATAGAAAGTGCTGTAAAGTGCTACACACTGCCATAGGTTTTATTTTGTATTCATTCTAAAGACTGACTGAAGAAGTGCTACCAGCATTTTGAGAGATGCGTTTGAATAGTGTTCAGTAATAATGCTTATTGCTAAATAATGTATATAGAATGCAAATCTATATGGGTATTAAATAAATGATTGAATTATTTTTTGCATATTACATCCTTACTGATTTCTCTACATGAACTTAAAGCTTTAGTCCAGGTTTCCAAGCCCACTGTAATACTTGAACCAACTGTGCATGCAGACACACAAAACCAAATTTCATAATTAAAAGATGTCTTGCCAGTTTGCATAGCCTTTACAATTCACTGAATAGATTGGGTCTGTGTTGAGGTGCTAAAGCAATTTCTTCATTGTGGTCATCCATCAAAATAGAAGATCTTGCAAATCTTAACTGAAAATGAGTTTTGACTCATCAGTTTCACAGCTCTGGAGCTCCAAAGTGGGTGGCTAAAAACACATCTCTAATTTTTTTTGAATTGGCACATGAAAGAATCTCTTAGTCTGAAATTCATAATTCTGTAATGCCCAAGAGAGGTTCTGAACTGTCATTTTGTTGCTACTGGGCAAATGCCTACCATTAGTTTAAACTAGAGAATATCTCCTTAGGACTTCTTGTTACAGTTATGCATAGATTAAATAAGGAAGAATAACTCCTGAATAAACTACACAATTGGTGTACTGGAGGTAAGAAAATTACCACTTCTTTGAAATGTTTTTATTTGATGAAGTGACAGAAAATCAAGCCACCACCAGAATCCAACTGGTAGCAGAAATTACCACTTACTTGCACTTAGCCAGCCAGGATTTTTTATTTTTTTTTTTTTTCCCTAAGTGTGAGGTGAAGCTGTAAAAAGAACTAAAAATTTTATCTTGCTCTCCGAAGTAGTAGCACAACTCATCAGTCAACATTTACAGGAATTAATCTAGATATGCACAGTAAATGTATTATTTTGGTATGGACAGTACATTGTAATTGTATAATGTACTTCAGAGCTGTCATTGTGTGATTTGTATTGGCAGTACATATACCAGACTACCTTGGTCTCTAAACTTTTACATATAATATTTCCAAAGTTACATGCTGACATATGATTATGTGTATGTTCATAGCTTATTTTTTGTATCATCAACCTGCTCTGGAAACAAAGTGCTAAATGGACTTTTGTGACTTCTTTTGCTGGAGGACAGGATGATTAATTGAAAATTAATCTAGGCTTGAAACAGCGGAATAACTTTTCTACATGCTGGGAAAGAGCAGTGTTGCACTTTTTTTTTCTTTAACATGGATGGTCTGTTTACCGACATCAAGAATTTTTAATAAAAAATCTCTAAATAATGAAGGAATTTCTCAATTCTTTATCTATTTTTTGATTTCCATTTCTTGCTAACGGGTGTTAAGAACATTTCTATCTTAATGAGTCAGGAATTCCTTGCATTACAGCATGGTACATGTTTCATGTATTCTTTGTACATTTCTTGTGTAGCTTTTATTGTAATTTGTATTACACGTGAATGTGATTCATAATAAACATTTGAAATATTTGAACTCTGGATTCTGAAGACTGTTTAAAATTATAGTATATTGAGAAACAATTACACTGTAGTAGGTATAACAACTGATTGTCATGTTAAAACAGGAATATATCTTGAAATAGATACTTATAGCTAATTGAAAATAAGCATTAACTCTCTAGGCATTCATCCTCTGGAAAAGGTGATTTTTTGGCAGCAGGGATTTTTCCTCAGTCAGAGATGGTGGTGCTTATTGTAGTGAAATTGTTAATTTAGAAAACAAGTCCATTTAATATCTGAAAATCAGTAAAATCTTCCTGAAAATAGGTAAACATTTAATAAATTTTCAAGTGTGGCTTTAAACTGGTCAGAAATGTGACTCTTCGAAGCAGAGATGGTCTAGGGTTACTCTCCCTAAGCATAAGTGTTTGGAAAGAATGTAAAGTACTGTATCAATACAATTGTCTTTTGAATATATTGAGTAAAATTGTGAAGCTTTGAAGTATCAAAGCTTTTGGTTTACATTTAGCTATTATTATACAATTTTAGAGTCTAAAAACCATCTGGTTACCCCAGGTGGATCCAAGTTGCCCAATAACCAATAATCTTTTTTGTATGTAGTATCCGAGTCATTGCAAAGCTGCTTTAAAGTATTTTCACCATTTTTACCAATCACATCTACAAATATGAACATGAAGAAGTATCTGTGCCCCAGTTGCTAGATCACCCACTTCCTTTTATCATAACTAATAAACATGCATTTTTTGCATGACTTTAATCCACGTATCAGGCTGCACTTACCTAACTTGGACAGATTTTTTTCAATTCTGTAAAGCAGCCTTAACCTTTTATTACAAAATATATGCTTAAATCATTCTGACTAATAAGGGGAAAAACGTTTTACTGACTTAAGCATGAGTAAAACTCTGTAGCTGAGTATTTTCTTATTTGAATGCTAGCTTTTAAGTGTTTAGGTTTTATTAATACAGAATTTAGTGTTCTGCACAAATTTAAATCAGCACTGATAATATTATCCTCTAAAAGATGTTGATTTCACAGGCTGCTCTCCTAAAAATTTAATGCAGGACATAGTGAAATAAATCTTTTAACACCTAGGAGCAGCCTAGTTGCCTGCTTGATTAGTTCTTAAACTCTAGGTCTTGTGCTATCAAGTTCCTTGTTGACTCATTGAGACCTTTGTGCCGTTTCTTTTCTGAATTAATGTGTAAGCCTCCTGAATCTATAGGGGTGACACAGGCCTTTGGAGGTCTGCAGGAACAGCTCTTCCAAGGCATGTTTAAATCTGATCTAAAACATGTAAATTCCAGTCCAAGAGTGTCAAAAGCTATGAATAAGAGCCGATTGCAAGTATTGTCTGTAGCATCCATGGATTTGAGTGGGATGGTGCAACTGGCTGTAGCACTTCCTGAAGCTGTGTGCTGTAGTACTGCATTTTGCTGCAGTATATGTTGGAAGGCACCTAGCTCTGCAAGTCCACCCCATTCCCTGGGCACTGACTGCAGAGCTTGCAGTATGAGCTGTAGTAATTTGCTAAGGACAACAATTTCTGGAAAGTAATAATTTGCTGTATTGCCTTCCTGGAGGTTTTTCTTAAAGTTGTCTATTCTGAGTTCTGTCTCTCAACACAAGCATCTACATATGGCAAAACTTTGCAAACATCAAACCTGGTAGAAACAGGATGTGCTAGAGGATTAACTGAATGTCTGGGAGTCATGTAGCATTAACAGTCCAGACATTAATATCTTGGCGTTTTTGTCCAGTTTGATGGAAAAACTCTTTTTACTGTTTTCATCTCTTCAGAATGGCCAGTTGCTGTAAGACTGTTGCTGGTAATGTTTGTGGTCAGAGTCTTCCTGAGGCACATGTAGTCATCACTGCTTCTGAGTAAGAGAGAATAAAAGGAGGGGGAAGTGAGAGAAGCTTTTAAAAAAGCTCTGAAGTTTCCTGAGTACATAAAGAAAAATGTGCAACTGCTTATTCCTTTTTTTTTCTTAATGCATTTAGTGATAATCCCCAGCTATGTACAATTTCATGGCCAGGGTATCTGAGTACTTTCCCTGAATGTATATTAAGCAATGTGACCAGCATCTGTCAAGTACAAGTCATCCTCTTTCCAATTGTTCAAGGCTTTAAAATTGCCAGTGCTGCAAGGTTCTAGGAGATCTTTCAAATATGTGTGGATTTTGCTTGTATCCTTTTGCTAAAACAGCTGTAGAAAGTTTGCCCTTCAAACAGGTAAAGTTGATAGGAAATTACAGTGATGTTAAAAGGCTCTTGAACAGTGTTTAAATGAGTGTTTGTCTGATGTTCCCAAACTGCAAAGGTTGAAAGCAATGTGCTGTTATAGGTTCTACCCAAATGATGAGGCTAATTTTAAGGCAAAGCACCTCTGCAGTACTGGGAGCTCAAAGGACTGTGTCTAGATGACAGTGGTATGTATCTCCCTGCTTTTCCAACTTCATTTGAGCACAAGTATTGTGGTAGTGGAGTCACAGTTCATAGAGTCATGTGAGAGTCTACACTTTTATTTTTAGGAACCTTTTGTCATAGGGAAGAAAACTTGGAAAGCTTGAGTTTATCTTTTTTTTTTCCTTGTTTAAGCCATTAAACTCATGTGTCTCAAAAATAAAAATAAAACAATTTAAATCTTTTGGGGGATGTGCAAAGATGAGGTGACCACAGAGCTGTGATTTCTGAGCACTGAAGAGAGCAGCAGCCCTACTCTCCCCCACTTACAGGGATGCTGTCTGCTGTGCTGAGATTTCCCCCAAACTGATGTACATCACAGAGAGGCAGCTAACTTTCCAGGTCTTTTAGATAATTTTATTTCCTCACTAATAGAAGTGTAAGATGTATTCTTTGATTCTTTTTTTGTTAGGTACTTACTTCCATGCATTTAAGGTACAGAGCTATAATACTAATCGGATTTGAAAGCTACTGGCAGCCCTCTCCATTCTGTGCTACTGTCTTAGAAGGAGAAGGATAAATCAAAGATCCCCCTAAGCACAGAACTTTGAACTTGTCAGATCCTAGGAAGTGAAGCTGGCACATTTTGCTCTTGAGAGAGTAAATGGTTCATGAGTGTGAAAGTACTATTTTTTTTTTGTCTGAATGTGCTGATCTTTTTATGAAGGGAAATCCTCCCCCCCATTTCTGAAGTCCCTTCACAAAAAAATAACAACACTTCAGGGGGCTTTTCTGTAGGGTCCTGGAGATAAAATGGAGGGGCTGTACTGTGACCTGAGGGCATCTTTTGATAGCTGCCCCAACAAGTGCTAAAGGATTGGATTCAGTGTTTAAAGACTATCTTTTGAAGCTCTGAGTGCTCTTTGCTTCTATTTCTACTAGTGAGTATCAGAAACATTTTTAGTCACAAGGGTTTAAAGATGGCTAGCCATCCTTATTTGAGATTCTGCTTTGCATTTTTTTTTCCCCAGAAGAATGAAAGTTTCTCCACAGTTGTAAAAAATAGTCTTGCAGGTGCATGTTTGTACCTTATGGTAACAATTCAACAATTCAATAATTTTGCTCACTGAAAGGAAACTAAAGGAGTTAAGCTTTTCTGTCTCTTACCAGTAACTGCCAATGCTTGCTCTGGTTTCAAGGACATTGTATCAAGGTTTCATGAATAGTATCTCTGCTGATGAAGGGAGTTTTATGCAGCATCTATGGATTTCAAAGAAAATGGTATAGCGGCCTTTGGTATCTGTGTATTTCTTTTATCAGAGTGAACTCGAATCACTGGCCATGGAAACTTCTATGTGCAGGCTGGGAATGCCACAAAAACTTGGAGGTAAGGGGTTTGAATTAACTTACCAGGCCTTTCCAATGCTGACTACTCTTTCCCCTGACTACTCTTCTGTGATGTATTTGTTGTCTTTTTCTTCTCTGGCATCTGATCAGCGATAGCAGATGCAGTATAAAAAAGTACTTGTTGTCATTGTTGAAATTCACTGGAGTACTTCAAGGTATTTCAGTTAGAGGTGCTTTTTTTCTGGCTCAGATCCATGTTAAACTCCGTGTGACCATCTTCTCAAATGTTAACCACTACTTCAGTGCAATTTTCTTAATATTCTAATATACCACAGGCAGCTGAGTTAGGACTTGGTTCAGTGTGAGTATGGTATATGTGCATGGTATATATACATTGTTTTACCCTGATCATACCTCTTCTAGTTTCCAGATCATTCTGCCCTTGGGAAGACTTTCTGTTTGTGCTACATTTTATCAACATGTTAACATCTGGCTTTGTAAATTCCTTATATTCCCTAGGTGCATAAGAACATCTGTAGTTCATCCTTTTGAGAGCAAATGTAGAAACTGTGTTGCATGTCTTTAAAAAGAACAAAAGTGTACATTCTGCTTCCTAGTTATTCATCTTGCTTGGTGTTCCAAAGGAAATACACAGTGAATGTAAAGCATTTATTGAAACTGGTAGCCCCACAGACTTTCTGATACAGGTTTTCCTAGGTCATTTATCTTTTGGCTATGAGCCCACCATATACAGTTGTGGATTTACTATAGAATTAGAAGCTTGGATGCCATTTTCTCATGACATGTGACAATGTAGGGAGGAGTGTGTGATTGCAGACATGGGAAATGAAGATTGCTGCTAAACACCTTTCCTGGGTTGGGCTGCATCTGTTCCCGATGAGGTCATTCATATATAAAGTAATCTGGCAGGAAGCTTCTTGTAGGGATGTTTCCTTCACTGATGGGAATATACATTCTTTATTGTTCTTCAGAATGATGGATACTTTAAACACTATATGTGTGTGTGTGTGTGTGTGTATACATATATATATACACACTCTACTAAGCAGGTTTCATGGACACACAAAATTATAAATTGTTCTGAAATCCTAATGAAGATATTGGTACTTGAAAATGTTTTTTGTTTCATTTAACTCAATGAGACTTTATTTCTTTTTTGAGTAGAAGACAGGCCTGTAGTACATGAACTTGGTTTTATAATTCTGAATTCCTTCATTTCAGTCTTCAGATCTCTTGTCTTAAATTCAATATTGCCTGCCCTGCTGCCTGGTCCACCTGGTGTGATTATAGAGGATTCCACAAGTGGCAGTGGTAGGGGCAGCATTCTTGCTTTTACTCGATATTGTGGTTTCCTGAAGCTGCTCAGAGTGCTTTTCTGGCAGGTAAATGAACTGAAGGCAAATGAGGTGATTGCTGGTGTGTGAAGGAAGTCATACGTGTCAGCATTGCTGTTCAGTTGTGGTCTAACTGCATTTGTAGAAAGCCTCATATTACACTCAGGAATAAAAAACAGTTATTCCAAAGAAAAAAGACTATTTGTTTTTGTTTTGAAGCAGGTAGTGGATGCATGGAAGTCCTTGCCAGCAGTGACTTACAGTCAGAAGCCTACAAGAATTCAGTGAGATCTGACTTGGACAAGAACTTGGAGAAGTGATTTGTTGAGGGTTACTAAACAGACGCTCCACATACTGCTTGTGAAATGTGATCAAGTACTTGGAGGCTTGGAGGGTACTCAGGGGAAGGATCTTACTGTGGATGCCCACATGGGCCAAGAGGAATTCAGTGCAAGGTGCCCATGACTTAGTAGAGCAGGTGGGAGGCTAGGCTGAGCTAGATGGAACATTTGGCTGAAACAGTGCCTCCTTTCTTATGATCTGTTTCTCTTCATCTTTCGATTGCTGTCAGGAAACACTGTAGAAAATGCAGCTCAGGCATGCCAAACTATCCTTTCCATGCTTGCTGCTTATCTCTTCCTTTTTCTCCTTTGTACTTATAATCTTGCTGTTTCTTCTCTGTGCCTGGCCTCAAGAGAAGGCCTGGACTCCAGAGTCCCCAGGTTCCATTTCTTTCTCTACTGAGTTTCCATAGCCCTTCCATGCCTCAGTTACTGTGTGCATGGAGAAAGGAGGCTGCAGCAGCCAAAGGATGATCTCCAGCTAAGACTTTTTGCAGCAATCCTTCTGGTAAGGACGGCAAAAGGGATTTCCAGAGAGTTTGACGCAAATAATACTTGGTAATAGCAGTATGGGAAATGAGTGTGGGTGTGGGGTGTAACAACGGAGGTTTGCTGAATTTTTGCCACTGCTTCCTTTATTCTGATACTTCCTACTGTGCTTTCTATCTAATGTTGTTTCAATGTCATGGGCTGAATGATTAACACTGACAGCTGGCTAAAAGCTGCCCTAAGGTAAACTTTATACTCATTATTTTACAAACTGTGCCACTTAGGCAATATGTCCTCAGTTTAATGCTGGATTGGCCTGAGATGGGTGCACAGTGCCCTCAGAAGCTGCTGGAAGGTACGAGGGATGTGGTGAGGAGCTTGGTCACCGGCTACCCAGTCCAAAGCTGAGTCTCGGTAGCCAGTGGCTTCAGGGATGCAGGCCAGGCATTGCCGCTTGGCTCATCTTCTGAACGGGCAAAGGGAAAAGTAGCACACTGGAGCCCGTCTCTCATCTGGTTTCAGTTATGGTTCTCTCCCCTCCAGCCCCTGACATCCACTGGAAGGGCTGAGCCTACGACCTTCCCTTCCAGCCCCTTCACAGAATCACAGAATGAATTAGGCTGGAAAGACCCCTGTGAGCATCGAGTCCAACCCATGACCAAACACCACCCTGTCAACTAGACCACGGCACTGAGAGCCACGTCCACTCTTTTCTTAAACACCGCCGGGGGCCGTAGCTGCACCACCTCACCGGGCAGTCCATTCCATTATCTAATTGCCTTTTCTGTGGAAAAATTCTTCTTCATGTCCGGCCTGAACCTCCCGTCATAGTTTTAGATTATGCCCTCTTGTTCTGTCGCTGGTTGCCTGGGAGAAGAGGTCGACCCGCACCTACAGCCTCCTTTCGTGGTTGTAGAAAGTGATAAGGTCTGAGCCTCTCTTCTCCAGGCTGAACCCCAGCTCCCTCAGCCGCCCCTCACAGGACATGCGCTCCACACCTTCACCAGACATGCTGCCCTTCTTCCTTCCCTGCCGTCCGCTTCCCGCTCGCTCTCCGGGCGGGGGCCGGCTCTGCCGGCGCAGCTGGCAGGAAGGCCCGGCGCGGGCAGGGAGGGAAGGGGAAGAGGCGGGGCCTGGAGCCCAGCAGTGTCAATAATACAATAGGGCTCTTGTGCGGCCGCCGCCGCCGGAGGAGGAGCGGGCCGGGCTGCGGGCGCGCCGAGCAGCCGGCACGCAGGGCGG
>VXBR01008110.1:153791-179354 GCA_013400215.1 Cisticola juncidis
CGGGCAGACAGACAGACAGCCGGGCGCTTGTCCGCCGGCGAGCACCGCTCCGCCGGTATGTCGAGGAACTTGCTAGAACTGAGTTTGACAATGAAGCGCTAGCGCAGCCCTCCCGCCTGCCCGGCCGCGCCGCCAAGGTAAGTTTTTTCCTGAGCGGCGAGGGCGGATGGCGCCCCAGTGCCCCCGGTGCCGGTAGGCAGAGGAGCGGCAAGGTCCCGACTTCAC
Organism: Cisticola juncidis; assembly: GCA_013400215.1. NCBI lineage: Eukaryota > Metazoa > Chordata > Aves > Passeriformes > Cisticolidae > Cisticola > Cisticola juncidis. The sequence goes on from VXBR01008110.1 coordinate 154,017, forward strand.
TTCTCCACATCAAACCTTCCTCTCTTGCGTGGTGCTTTCTTTAATGCTGTTCGTTTTTCTGCAAAGGCATGGCTTCCGCGACCGGTATGGTTAGCGGCTGGAGGGGTAGAAAAAGTATCAATTGCAAATAATAATGGGATTATTAATGGGAGAATATGGTACAGATCACCCTAAACTGCATCTTAACAGGCAAATAAACGGTACTTTTTTATGTCTTTTATCTAGAGTCATTTTATAAAAAGTATTTGTAGTTACTTGAGGAGTTCAGCTGTCGTTTGCAAATTGTTATAGTGAGTAGCTATGTATTTTTATTAAAATATCACTAAATTTGTGCTGTGCTGCAAAGCCTTATGGTGTTTTTTTTCATGTTCAGGAGAAAAGGGATGCTGGGGACAACATCCAAGTGTGATTAGAAAACCTTCAGTTACTACACACTAGATACTTGAAAGCTGTTGTGCCTCTCTGTTAATGTAAAAGTGTCTTTGCACTAAAACGAAAAGATTTAGAGAAATGTATATTGTCCTGGTGCTTGCAAGGTGCTTAATCAGCAGCCAGGTTTTTACATCAGGTTCGTGCTTGTTGTGGGCTGCTCTGTAGAGCATCTTGAGCACGCCTGCTCATTCTACTCGGTGAGACCGCATCTTAGTGATGGTTAGAGAGCTGGCTTGAAAATGTGAGAGCCTTAGGCCAGAAAGGTCGACCTGGATGAAGGCACGTTTGCATAACTTTCAAGCCTGCCACAGAGTTGCTTAAGGAGACATCAGAAAAGTCTTTACCTGCAATTTTCAATGGGAGAAAATGCAATTTGAAGTCTCTTTAGTTAAGAATGTACCTTTTCAAAGTAAAAGCAAACTAGTACTTTTAGGATCTAAAGTTTGTGGTGTTTTGTTTTGTTTTGTTTTTAACTGAACTTCTGACCTCTTCAGACTAGACATGACATGCCCTGTGTTTATTGCAGAGAGGAGAAGAAGAAAGCTTTATTTGCAAAACTTGGACTTTAGATGCAGTAAAAGTAATCAAAGTAGCAGAACTGTTTCTGTTACCTGTTCCTGCTTTGATGTTTCCTCTTTCTAGGTTCCTTTTACAGAACAAGCCTCCCTCCTCCAGCAGGAACAATTCCTCTGAATTAGGCCCGACTGTAGGTCTTATTTTGTTATATTTATGTTACGTGTATGTAGGCGATACCCCCAAAGGTTTGCTAGAGAACATATGCAGTGGCATTTATTGGCAAGGATGCCTGTTCGTTTGGGATCTCATTAAAACCATGAAAATCTGCTGTGAATCTAAGAGCCTGGGATAGATAGATAGAGAGATCTCAGTGTAGTGTTAGGATAAACGCAGCTGTTTTCTTCTCTGCGTTTCTGTGGACTTCCTCTCAGCGGCAGAAAATCAGGAAGTTTGTGTTTGGGATTTACTGGGATACCTGGGATTGTTGTGGGCTTTTTGTCTTGATTTTTAGGATATACATACTTCTAATGGACCTGGATGATTCGCTTATGGAGAAGAATTTGTATGATGTCTTCTTATCTACAATTGAGTATTATTTTTACCTGTACAGTTTTATATGTATATACACACGGACAGAGACACATGTGCATGGTCACTGTAGTAGCTACCACGTGCTGGGTGCTGTAGAGCATTTCCCCCAAGAGCTTGCTGCAGCTGGCCTGAGAGATGTCTTGACTGGTGACCTCAGCTCCTGGCTAGTGTGTTGGCAAGTGTCCAAGGCCATGGTGAAAATGGCTGGATTTGTTAGACCTGATGGGGAGAAGTGAAGCTAAACCCTGTACAAGCTGACTTGAGCTTGAAACATTCCTACAGTGTTCCGTGTGGTCTATTTAGGTAGCTTGTTCAATCTTTGTAATTAATTTCTGACCATCAAGCCCCAGTGGGTGAGAAGGAGGGCATAGTGCCTGTGTATTTTTGGTTAGCTTGGCAAGACATGGGATGCATCTGGAGAAGGAATGTATGCCCATTTCTGTAGTGCATCTTTTATCATCCATGGGATGGAAATGTCATGTAAACATCTGTTTCTGTGGTTTGTCTTTCTCCTTTAGTCCCTAGAAGTCTCCTTCAGAAGTTGGTATGTGCTTTGGGGGGCTATTACTTGAATGGGTTTAATGGTACAGTGTTATGCCCACTCTTCAGAAAATAACAGGCAATTTGATAGCAAAGAATGTTGTATTCAAGCAAATTTAATAGTTAATATTCTAGTAAGTATAGTTACCATTCTCTCAATGCATTTTATAACCAAAAATTTACTGTTTTGCCTAGATCAGTGGTAGGAGTTGTGTTTTGGTTGGTGACTTCTTTCATTATGGACAGAAATGGATTGAGCCAAAACTTGCTATGTGCACATTACTTAATCTCTCCACTCCCACAATTTTTGTGGGAGCTATAACAAGAGGACTTGAAGGCTGTTGAATTTTACGGAGAGGGAAACCTCAGAAATTGTGTGGTGTTCCTCTTTTCTGAAGATTTGAAGTGCCTATAATGCTCGAGGCTTCATGTAATTGGAGACATAAATACAATTTTTACATACTTTACTTAAAATGGAAACAAACAAGTTAATAATAGCTCTTATCGGGGGTATTTATGTAATGGAAGCCAACAGATGCTATTTGCATCTTGAAGAGCTGATGTACAAAATGTTATGTCAAGGCCCTGGCAGGTTTTGTGCTGGTGGAGGCTGGGTCAGGTGGGAGTGAGAGATGCTGGAGATCTGGAGGACTTTATGACACCTCTGAAAAGTGATATAACTGTATGAAATTTTGCATTTTAGCACATAGCTTATTTTAATCTAATGCTGCTAATAAAAAGAAGATATTTAATTAGAGAACTGATTTATTTTATATTTATTCCTGTTAAATGATCAATTACACCTGTCACTTTAAAAGTACTTTTCTTTATGCTGTTTTCTAGCTACAACTGTGTGTCTGATGTTCAGAACCCCTAAAAATTGTGTCTATAGATACTATTTTTATTGATACTTCAACTTATTTTGACTACAAGAAGGCATCTGGCAAATAAATTTCAGAAATGTCATGTGACAAACTGGGTGTTGCCTTCTGTAGAAAGATGCCGATATAATTACCAAGCACCTCCCAGTTTCCCTGGGCTGTTCACTCTTTCATATTCATTTGCTTCCAAGTTACCCTTTTCTAGATGGCATCTGAACTTTTCCAACATTTAATGTCTTATTTCAGTGTGTAGGAGATCAAGAATTTGGGGATTAGAGCAGTCTGGGATGCGTGATCTTGGACCTAAGGAAAGCTCCTGCATTTGTAGAGCTATAATGCAGGCTTCACTGGGATTTAAAGAATGGAAGAGACCCCGAGCTGCGAGCATGACTGCGGAGGCTCCACTGGCACTTGCTTAGTCGCCCTCTTCAGAGAAGCAGGAGAAGGTGGGAGGATAAGCTCGTGACTGCTGATGCTATTTGTTAAAACTTTCTCCTGGGTTAAATACTGGGATGCTTGCCTTAGCTTGCTGAACTTAGAAAACTTTGGAGTGCTTTTCTTCTTCAAAGTACACCTGTTACAGCATTAGATTAAAGAGCTGTATTTCTTGATTATTGAATTTAATGGTGAATATATCGTGCTGTTAATGCCTCTTTGTGTTTTAATTAGAGCTCTTGCAGATGCTAAAAAACAGGTTTATACACATGCCTGACTGGTTGCTAAACTGAATATGCTTGTCACACAGTCTTGAGGGAATTATATATTATTTTGCTGATCTACTGTTCTGGGCTTCCTCCAGCCCCCTTTCTTTCCTTTTTCTCCACCTTGCTCTAAAAAGTTCTTGCTTGAATATTTTCTGAGGGTCTGTCTTATCTGCTTAAAGCTCCTGATGTTGATAGCCTTTGCTAGTGAAAGGCTAAGGCTCTTGCCCTAGAGAGCAGTTTCATGCCTGCACAAGTGGTTTGGTGCACAGCAAGTCCAACAGCTTCCAAGGGTTAATGCAGTGCAGTGGGTGAGTAGAGGCTGGAATGCCTGAGGTCCTCCAAAGGGAGAGGTGATACCCCAGGCACAAGGTGCAGAGAAGTGAAACAGCTGACCAGGAACATTTACTGGAAGTAGTTAATTTTGTGTGACTGTGTTATGAAGAGTTTTCCAAGCTGTGTTTTATATTTTCAGGTAGTTCTTGTTTTGGAATATGCTGTTGGGTTGATGACAGAATAGTGAGAGGAGAACTGCATAGGGCAAGTTGTGCCTGGGTGCTGTCTTTTAATTGTGCTGTATAATTTATCACATAATATGGAATGAGTGAAATTCTTGAAATCTGTAGATAAATGATTTACTGCGAGCGTTAGACAAGGGCTACAGTAACATGGCTTGTCACAAGCCCTTGGAAACCATAATTAAACTATGACCTTTCATTCATACCACTTAAAAATGTAAGTCTTGGTTTAACAGACCAGACAGTTTTTAAATAATGCTTCCTCTATAGACTGTGATATTAAGAAAATCATTACTTTTAGTGTGCAATTATTTAAATCTTGCCCTGCATATCAAGTATAGCAGAATAAAATGGTAGTATTTTCTATCTCCTGACATGTCAGAAAACCTGACATCTTGAACCGCTGGATATACTAGTGTATAGGAGAAATGTGTACCCTGTCAAGGGAGCAAACAAATGTCTCTAGTGGGACTCCTTGTGTTGTTTAATTCTCTTTATTTGTTCTGCTTTTAACTGCTTGCATTTATTTAATATTCTCTCAGTGTTCATTTGCAGGCTTTGATATCAAAGTAGCTGTAGAGGACTCATCATAGAAAATAGTGCCCATGTCCTGCCCATGTTTTTGCTTTAATGAAAAAAACAAGCAAACCAAAGACCTCGTGGAGCTGAAATACTCAGTATGTGAGTGCGATAGAGACACACAGGAAAATGTTTGGCTCAGCAATTATCTGGCCAGGAGGAGCTTCAGCAGAGAGGTAGGACTAATACCTCTGCTACTTTTATTAATAGAAACTTGGATAGAAAGAGCAGTAGTAAAGTGGTGCTCCTCTTCCTGCTTTCATACTAATTGACTCTTTTCCCAGCAGGAAAATAGTGACTGAAATAGTGATAACGAGTGATTACTCTGCAGTGCAATGTAAACTTGTTACATGTTGTTTGATAGGAGGGAGGAAAAAACTGCTCATTTCAAGCACAGATAACAGCTTTTAATGTTAGCTTTTTTTTTTTTTTCTGGACTGCTGACTGGAGCTCTGAAAAAGGATGGGGTAATGGTTGTCAGCATTGCTGCTAGGCTTTGACATCGTTAACCTTGTTTGGGAGAGTTGTAGCAACTCTGCAGCTTGGGTCTGATTCAAGAGCAGTTGTGTTCTTTTACAAAAATCAAATTGCCTGTCATTTAAGTAATTGAAAGGGAGCTACTTAAACCTGATAATGAAGTTGCAGTCTTCCTTACGTTAACAATGTAATCATTTCCATTGTAGCATGAAATGAACAATCTTAAGAAGTAAGTGAAGCATTTTGCCTGACAAATTTGAACTTGCTGCTCTGCAACAGAATGTGCTAAGAGTGAGGGAGGCACCAAAAAGTTGATCTTATTATAAGGTACATGTTTATGAGCAACAATATTGTAATGGCTGTTGGCATACCTAGGAAGTATAACAGATACTAATTTTCTTCATTTTTTTTGGTTAGTGCTTGTTCACTTTTTTGGGCCAAAAAAGAAAAAGATAAAAAAACCCATGGGATTAAATAATTCCATATTTTTATATAAATAGAAATGATGCAAAATGATTTTGTATGCCCTTTGCCACTGGTATCTATAAATTCAGGTGGTTTCATTTTGATTCTTGTAGTTTTGTACTTTTTAATGTATCATACTATAATTTCCAGTGATGTTTTATGAAAATTGTGGAAGTTGTTCTTTATTCAGATATTTTTCACATGGTGAAGTTTGCTGAAGTTAGTAGTAAACATATTTTTGATCCAAATACTTAGGTGTACGGCTAGTGTATAAAGAGTTTACTTAAAATGGCAACTGAATGAGATTTTGCCAGTGACTGGCAAGTTACATTCATGTGTGTTTCTGCAGTTTTGATGGACATCTGACTTGCCTTATTTGGTTGTATACACCTATACAGACACAGAATATCTATGGTATAAATAATACTGTAGAAAAATGGGATTCTGTCCTGAGCTCCATGAAAGAGGAGGTGAAACTTTGTTTCAGTGCATAGTATTCTTAGTATTCTTTCCTCTGTTGCTTGAAACTGAATACATATGGATCTGATGCATGATGTTTTCATTTTTCTTCCTCTGTAAATGCCTTAAAACTTCAGAAGGTGCAACATAAGTTATTAGAAAGCTTACACTCCTTCCAGTCAGCTCAGTATCAGTCAGAGCCCTGCGATTCCCATTACGTGGATTAATCTGGCTTAAGTGCTGTCTTAGATCCTTTGTTTGGCATCTTCTATGTACTTGTTCTAGATGTTGAGAAGCCTCTATATGTAGCAGCAAACAGAGGTGTGCATTAATTTAGGTTACTTAAATCTACTAGCTTGTGCAGGTGCCATTCTCTTTTTAAGATTATTGAACTGCTTTTTCTTTTGTTGACTTCTGTGTGCTTGACTTCTACATTTGAATCAGTCCATTTTTGAAGTATGAATGGGTTAAGAGTTGGAAAAAAAGTCTGAAGAAACTTAGAAAAGGGACAAAGTAAAGCCTCAATTGCAGATGAGAACTTGAACATGATTTGTAGTTCTTACTTATCTCTCTCAGCCATCCATGTCTTCGATGCCTTTGTAGTCTCCCTTTGGCCGTCCCCTCTTCTTTTTGACTTAACTTCCCAACTTTTTCCTTATTATTGGAGAAAACAGTGTTAACAGTGAATGTCTCATGGTCTTCTTGGGACCCTATAAATCATCTTGGTAAAATTAAATTCGTCTCCTGTACCAGACTACAGACAGTATGGGCTTCCAGATTATTTGCAGTCAACCTGAAAGTATTTTGGCAGACTTGTTGGTTTGGGGTTTTTTTTTGGTGTAAGTTTGCTCAGTCTGATAAAGGGGGGCCTTTTCCTTCTCAGTGTTTTTTTGTGAGGCTTTATTTTTTGTGATTGGTACATTTAGGGGGTGTTTACATATGTGTATGAACAAAAGCATCATACATGGCAAATTCAAGTTGTATTTTTAAAAAATCATTAAAAGAAGCGTTTGCGATATAAGACTTCTTTCCTGGTGAATGCTGATGTTGGTGTGATGACTATTTAGTTAGTGTTTCACAAAAAGCCATCTGTGTTATGCCAGTACATAGGTAAATTTTGCTTGGTTAAGGAAGTTAAATCTATGTTTGACTTAAACATGCATCAGCAATTGTATTTACTTTGGTACAGATAATAAGAGTGTTTCAAAACAAACTTGCTTTTTATATAGGGAGGAACTGCTAGAAAACATCAGATGCTGGTAAAGCATTTGTTTAGTGGAGTAACTTTTAGAACACTTAAATTTGTCCTGGTTACTTGCATCAAACCCATTTTAAACATTTGTGAACCTATGATAATTTTTTTTTTGTCAAAATGTTTTTTTTTTCCCTCTTTAAATAATTTTAAGGAATCTGTCCTAAGATCATTCTATCAAAGAAGTCAGCTTTTGTAATAGTTTGAAGGTGTTGCTCTGGTGTAACTCTGTTCTAATGACCCAGCTGGTCATGTACACCTAATTCTGAAGTGGCATTAGTGTCAGCCTTTGCACAAGTGCTGTACAAGGTGAGTCAGCTTCACTCCTGTACCAGATTCCTTTGGCCATAGCAAAGCATCTTTAGATCTGTCTTGTGAAGGTTTTAATGTCACAATAGGGTACTCTATGGCACCTCTGTCTGTTTGTGGTCTCTTCTAGGTTGATAGGAATTTAATCAGTCAGAATTGTGGATTTAACTGCATAATGGCAACTCTCAAAGGTGAAGAAACTCAGCTCCTTTGTTTATTTCTGCTTTTGAGCTTTCCAAGTCTGGCAGGATTAGAGAGGTTTCTGTGCTTCAGGTAAGCAGAAGTAATGTAAAACTCTTAAGGGAGCAAACCTATTAAGGCAAGTTTTCTCTTTTATTTTTTTTTTAATGCCAGTGTATTGTGAAGGGCTGTGTTACCTGCTGTCCTTCTTGGAATTGGTGGAAGCCCATCTACGGTGATGTGGGTGGGAGACTACCCAAGTCTAGTTTTATCCTGTGTTAAACAATATCAGAAGTTTTGCCTCCATAGAGGAAACAGCTTTGTATAGTGGAAGTCTTATGTTAATAAAGTACAAGAAATCAGAAAGGTCTAAATATTTTAGAACATTTTATTAAAGGCTTTTCCTTTTGACAGTAGTTTTTCTGACAGTGGGTGCTTTAAAAAAAGAATAGTTTCCTTGCATTATAACTTGGTCTTGCAATTCCCCACTCTTCCCCAATATATTTGCATCAGAAGATTTTAAGAAGAAATAAACTCAGTTTTGTCATTTACGAATTCCGCTCACAAATTCATCAGATAAATGTTTTGCTAATTTCTGGCTTTATTTTGGCGCTGAGTTTAATTTCCATTGACTCCACAAAGACCAAAGTTTCCTGCTTGTTTCTCAGAGCTTGTCATGTGTTTTGTCTAACTGAGTGAGAATGACTTTGGAAAAGGATTGACACAAGTTACTCCTTCACTGCAGTAAAAAAACCCCAAAAAAACAATACAACCCTTTCCAACCATTTAAGATATCTTCAAGGAAGAGGCATATTTTGTTGCTATTATGAGATTTGCAGCCACAGAGGCTGAAGTTGATGAAGTCTTGTTTACTATGTTTTAGTGTCTGCTGCTTTATTAATCGTCATTTGATGGTGCTCCAAGCCTTGTGTTTTTGTGGTCTAAGTGCAAAGGTTGGGGTCTTTATTTCTTTATGCAGTTTCTTTGCAGGGGAAGGTGACAGTTTGGGTGCTAGTGTAATGTCTGACCATGAAAGAACAGAGAGGCTTTCCTTATGAAAAATCATAAATACCAATGTCCCAGGTTTGATAAAGGATGTCAAAAGTACTTCAAATCACTGTGATAATCAAGTGAAGTTATCACTGTTACCTTTTTCTTGCCCTCTTTTTTTTTCCTCTGGGAGCTGTCATTCAGTTAAATACTGACTAAATGGTTTTATGTGAGGTAAGCTGTTTATGAGAGTTATTTTTCTGTAGTCACTGAGCTCCCCTTAAGGGACAGGAATATTCAGTATGTCTATACTACTCTTTACTCAAATTCCGCATAGCCAGAGCAGTTGAAGAAACTCAAAAGAGTGTGCTCTGTAGCCTTTCTGAATCCTGTGTTGTACACTGGTGAGCATCACAACTTCATGTATCTGGAAAATGAGACAAAATCTTTTCTTGCTGCAATCCAGTTGTGAGATAACTTTCCTCCTGTAATCCAGGCATAAATTATTCTCGATCTTTTTTGTTTGTAGTTTCCTTTTTTATCTATTTGTATTGACTAGGATTGGAACAGAGGCTCAGCAGGCTCATTTGTTGTATAAAAGCAGGTGGTGGTTTGAGCCAGGAGCTCCTCCTGAAACTCCCCAGCAAGTGGTGATTAGTAATCCTGCAAGTAAATGGTTGAAGCAAAATATCACAGCGTAGTTAAGAAATGCTTGCACAGTGTGATCTTCCTGTGAAGTGATGAGAATGACCTTAGATGCTTAAGTGCTGCAGGTAGGCAGCAGCAGTTGTGCAATGGAAAGGTTTGAGGAAAAGGGAGAAAGCACTGGGGAAGACTTGGTGGACAGGAGAGCAGGGCTGAGAAGATGGGGTGAAAACTAAGGACAGTCTTTGCAGATGTGGCAACTGCTGACACCTTACGGGATGCCAAATTTGATGCCTGAAGAGGGCATGTGAGGAGAGAAGGAAGAAGGGTCCAAGCATGTATCTGATTCCTGAAGGTATCCATTTACAGGACTGCAAATCAGTAGTTGAATCTGTGAGAAGAGAGATTTCTGGCATCATTCCCGACTTGGTGTGTGAGCTGGCTGTCCTGAACATGCTGGGCACTTTGAATCTCACTGTAAAGACCTTTCCATTGGCTGCACAGGGAGTTAAAACCATGTGGGGTTTACTGTTTCTTGTTCCAGAGCTCTAGCTTGAATGCATTGAAGTGCACAGTTTGGTATTACTTTGGTCCAAAGTTTAGATATGTCCCTTCATATTCTATATTGTCATTGTGTGGAGGATTCACACACTGCTTTTAGCATTTGTGACTCCCTTGTGTGTGTGGTGGGAAGTGGCCTAGCTGTGCCATCAGAAACATAACATCTGTTATTTTACCATACTTTAGAAGTTCTCACACTTAAATAGTTTTATTTTTTATTTTAAGATCTCGAGTAAAGGTCCCTAACTGTGTACAAATATAGTTGCATTAAATAATAGAATTTGGCTATGGAAAAAGATGCTTCTAGATCATCTAGATTATTGCTTCTGAAATGTTGGTTTGAACTTCCCTTCAGAAAATAGCATGGAACAGTACTGCCATCACTCAGCCACAGGAAGTGCACACAAACAAATCTGTTTAGTACAGGAGGTACAAGTCGAATGAGGTGGGTTGATACTTAAAATCCAACTGGCTAGCTTGTGACTATGGCTAACAGCAGGACATATAATCTCCTTCCTCAAGAACTGCATCGATTTTGTTTTGCTCCAGATCCTCATAAATAGCTTGTTTTTGCTGCTCTGTGGCTCATAGACCTGTTTCAAGTTCCTGGTAGTAGTGCTAAAATACTTCTGTTGTTTCTGCCTGTACCCCATTCCAGGCTTTGTGGATCAGGGAGCCTCCTGCCAGTTTTCAATGTTTTTATCTCAGTTTAGAGCTTGTACTGCAGCCTTCTGCCTCATGCATTTATATTCTCTTTCTGCTGCTTTCCTCTGCCGTGAGGTGCGTCCTGCTGCAGGGAATACCCACTCTTCAGAGACAGATGCATCTCACACCAGGCTGAAGTAGCACATCTCCTTAACTTTTCGTCCTGCAAAAGAGGAGCAGGGATCTGAGCTGCTGTGCACTAACTGTCCTTGCATGCAGCTGTACACCACAGCATCTGTCAGGTGTATATATATGTCCCTCAGTCTGTGATCTAGGGAAGAGAGATGGAATGGTGGAATAGCTACCTGGGATTGCTTTGCTTTCACATGTAGTGGTACTCATGAATTCTGTGGGGTAGCTGATGCACAGTACTTGCTGCTCCACAGCACCATGTCTGCGTGGCAAGGTGCAGTCCTCAGCACAGACAGTCCCAACAAACCACTTTGTGCAGTGCTCTTTATACTCAAGTCCTGTTTGTTGTTGCTTTGCCCTGCTGGGTTGAGAAGAGCTGAGCTCTGCAGAGCATGTTGTGTTGGCAGCGCAGCAACCAGGACTCTTGTCCAATCTTTGTTTAAACGTCAAGAACTGCAGCCTCCAGTCCTCCCCTGGGGACACGGGTCAGCAGTTCTGACTCTCAGGATGTTTCCTTAATGCTAAGCCTAAGTTTGTTTTTTTTTTTCCCCTTAAATTTATCCCATTACATTTAATCTCTTACAGATTCAGGCTTTTGTTTGACTAATTCTAATCTCCTACCTGTATATGAAGAATGTAAACAACTTTGCATCCTAAAGTAGGTATTCATGTTAGTCCTAATAGCTTCTCCCTGTAAGGGCAATTTTTTCAGCCTTACTCATTTTTTTGCATGTATGTGTTGCTTATGTTGTGTAACAATTATTTTCTAGTAATCGATAAGATGTTTTGAGTGTTTTGCAGAATGGTTGGCACTACACTCAAGCTAAATAACTGCTGTGTTGGGTCACATCTCGGTGCCTGGGGCCCAGGACTTCAGAGCATTTAATAAAATGTCTTGATGTGACTTGTTACTTGCTTTATGAAACCTATCCTTCTAGACATCCTGCTGCATTGTTTGTCTGAAAGTGGGGTAAGCCACTGTGGGAAATTGTTTCTCCAGCAGGTTTTAATTGGTTGCTGGGAATTACTAAATCACTGGCTGTTATTAAGAATAGGTTTGTTGCTGCATAAAGATGTCATGAAATAGTTTAGAGACAGTGGAAAGAAGTGAAGGTGCTAGAGAGTTGCGGGCTTTACTAAATGCTTTCAGTGTCTCTGATCTACCTTAATGTGAGATGGACTATCTTTAGTTCTTTTAAATGAAATTGTGCATTTATACTGAATTACTTTGTTGGCTAAGCCAATGTGTAAGAGAAATAAAAATCAAAAAGCTGCAGAGTACTGACTGTACTTAGGACTGTTTAGAAGCTTGTGAAGAAGAAACAACAAATCAGTTTATTACAAGCAAAAATCCAACACTGTTTGCTACAAAGACTTTGTAGGGATTTTACAAGACTTTTTTTAAAGCTTACTGACTCTTTCTTCTCTACCTCTAATCATTGTAGAGTAAGTATTGCCTGGAAATAGCTCTTCAGTTAAATATGATGGATACTCTTTTGGTATTTGAATACTTGTTCTGATTTTACCAGAACTATAAGAGAAAGAGTACCATTCCCTTCCTGCTTCATACTATATTTATAATCTCAAAAACTATTGGTGTTATTTCTTCTGCTGTCTTGGTAGTATTAAATTTTTGATCTGCTTTTTGTAAGAGGTCTGTGTGACGTTTACTGGTAGTCCATGGAGAGCTGTCTGTATGTGCTAGATACCTGAAACAGACTGTAAAAAATCCAGGAAATTATAAAATTATTTTCTAATACATTTCCCACCTAAGCAGTGTTATATTCCTGGGATTATTTATGAAGGAGATGTGAAGCAACACAAGACCAGCTTTCTAAATTAGTTTTGAAAGTTTGAATTTGTGAGGTAGGAGTTGCACAGTAGATGATGCAAGTTCTCGAGCAATCCATATTACCAGGAGCTAGCTAAGGAAGCATGGATTAGCTGAAATGCTCACAGGAATGTTTGTAGCTCCTGAAAAAACTGAGGTGATAATTGCTAATTAGTTTCAAACAAGACAGATGAATTAATATTTGCAATTAATGATGTGGGTGAAAGAATAAGGACTCTGTTCATTCAGTACCTGAATCAAGCTGGGTGGAACTGCATGTCTACTTGAAAAGATGCTTTGAGCTCAGAATTCCTTTGACAGATTGGAGAAGGAGTCTGGAAGGAGGGGTTGGATGGGGCTGAGCAGGGCATGGAGGGGCAGCTCTGTGCCATAAAGGTTTGGCTGCATGCCTACAGGCTGGGAGCAGTGGCCCCAGCAGCAATAACTGCTCACAGCCAGGACTTGAGACAACATTCATGCTGTTGCAAAAGCAAATGCACTGGAGTTTATATGTAGGATTGTTATTTGCAACTCGTGACAGTAAAGGATATTTTTCTGTCAAAAGAGAATAGCATTTTCTGTGCAGAGGAAGATTCAGATAGAAGACTTTGTTCAGGACATCACAGCTTCCTACTGGTTTGTGTGCCAGTCCTGGAAATGGTGGTGGACAGCAACAAGGAGAAGAATCGAAGTGTAGAAGACCTCCTATAAGCCCCTCCTACCTGGCTCTCCTTCTTCAGGACCCTGGCAGGTCTTTTTTCTGTGACCATCTCTGTTTTTGCAAATGGCAGTGCAATGTGTGGGATGGTTGACAAGAAAAGCACCAAGCTCTATTTTCAACCAGTCCAGTTCTTGTTTTGGTGGCTTGGCTGTTGGTAAGCACTGTGGTAAATTACAGAGAGAGCGATAGTATAACAGTAGTGATAACTACCAAAATAGATCTGTGTTCCAAGTGGCCTTCTGTTGTTTTAAGTTGTATTTTAAGAAATAAATCTTGCTGATGCTTTTTTCCCTGGTGATGCTTAATTTTCAGGCAGTATTTATGAAAAGCTACTGTGCATTTCTAAGTTTGCTTTCTGTGTCTACACCGTCCTTTAGTTGCTGTAATTTTTTCTTCTGTTTCTTCATGCCACAGTTTCTGTTTCTGGCCCATTACTTTTTCAAATGCACCTGGAAAGTAGGAGTTAAGCCTGTTTGCAGTCTGGAGGGGAGGGTGAAGGTGCATCTTCTGTGCATTCTTTATCCTGCTCCTGAACTTGCTGCTCATGAGGAGGTTGGCATTCTTCCATTTTTTTAAACTTTTGGGGAAGAATCTTCTGATCTTTAATTTGAGGTGACCTAATTTAGTATTTCTCAATCAATACGTTAAGACAGCTTTTAAAGCTTTTAAAACAAGGAGGGAGGAAATAGTATTTTGTGGGGGAAACTGTATTTTTCATCCCATTTTGTATATTTGTTCATGGTTGTGAAATAAGTAAAGTTGGGACTGAAGATTATGACTGCATACTGTAAGGATTAAAGAAAGAAAAAAAAATTAGTTGAACCTTCCAGTACTTCAGAGTTCATCTTGGCATTTGACTGAGCAAATAAATGTGTTTCTAATGAAGAGTTCAAAAATATATTAGTTTTGTGGTTCAGCTGGGAGGCAAAAGCTGTGGTTTTGTTCACACTTAAAAGTTGTAGGCTGTGTTGCATTTTAATAATGCCATTTGAGCTGCCACAACCAGGGCTTTGCTTGTGTTTCTATGGAAAACTTATATTAAATGAGTTCAATTGGGACATTAAAGAATTATCCCATAATGAAATATGTCATAAGAAAAATTCATTCAAAGTCATGTTTGTAGAGTTTAGCCAGCCATTTATTAATTATTTACTTATTTTCTTCACTTGCCCTCCCTCCTCCAGTGCATTTTGTGGGTGAGGCTCTTGGCATTTCTTAGCTGGAGGGTAGAGGCAGAGTACCAGGCAGGGTAGTACCAGGCAGAGCAGCAGTGGGCTGCTAAAGCCAGCCCCTCTGGTCACCCCCACTGCCTGTGTGCCAGCTGTTTCTGCTGCCCCTGAGCTGGCTCCCTCTGGATGGCATGGAGAAGCTCCTGCTTGGACCCTGTGGGTTGCCTCGGGCCATCTGTGTGGTGGCAGAGTGTGTCTCCTTATCTCAAGTTAAAAACCCGACCCACGTAGTGTGATTCATGTTTCAACAACCTTGGCTCTGGTACTGCTTTGATCTAGAGACCTTCTTGTGTTGCTCAAAGGTAATTGCTTAATGTGGGGTATAGCCAGAGAATGTCAGGAAGATGGGAAGAGGAAGATTAAAAAAAAGAAGGAAAATTAAAAAAAAAACCAAACAAAAAAACAAACAAAAAAACCCCAAACAACAACAACAAAAAAAACCCAAAAAACCCCCTCAAAAACAAAAACAAAAAAAAAACCCAAAAAAGACCACCAAAAAACCCACCAAACACACAAACACAAAAAATGCCCCAAAGTGAAACTTTAAATCAAAGAGAATTAATTGAGCCAAATCTTCAAAATTTTGCATAGTCAGCATACAGGAGCTGCAATATGTGTTCCCCTTCTCTTCCCCACCCCCCCAGATTGTAAGGAAATGTTTCCTTTGATGCCACAGCCTAAGTTGAGCAACAATAGTTGTAATAAGTAATGGGATCTGTGCCACTCCTCAGTGGATGGGTGGTTGCATCTTTTTCTTGTACTCCAGATGGGTGGAGGAGTGCAGATGTTAGAGTATGGTGCTGACACTTTGGCCAGAAACTGCCTTATTTCAGTTAGAAAAACATTGTCATATCCCCTTTTAAAATTAGTTTTCTTCTGGCAGGGTATGCAGTTATCGCTTCTTTGGTTTTTACTTACATTTTTGCTCTCTAATACTTTCTTCCACAGTTCGTAGCTGTCCTGCTTTTGTTAACTTTTTGCTTGGAGGCATGGGGTGGGCTGCCTGCCAGGACAGCCCCTGGTGGGGCTGCTGACATCTCAGAGGAGTGCTGCAGCTAATCTGTTGGGTGTGACGGCTTTAAAGCCTTTGCCATGTGCATTACAGTAGGGCACAAAACATACATGTGCATGATCCTGCAGGAGGGGAAGGTGGGCAGTTGGTGGAGGGAAAAATTCCTCTATTCCCATATTTAATATTGCTCAAGGCTCAGGACTCGATTAAAAAGGGCAAGTAAGCAGAATCCCTGCCAGGACAGCAAAGCTATTTGGGATTGTCAAGGAGAAGATGGAGGAATGTTGTGAGGAATTAAATCAGGAGCCACATGGAGCTTTCCCTCTATGCTTATTTTATTTGCCCTCCTATGAATTTCTAAGCATGCGTGGTTCGTAGAAGACCCTCTTGAATGAAGGAAGCATCAGTTTATAAGGAGAAATCAACACCTTAAGCCATCTGAATAAGTGTGCATCTATCTGAACGTGTTTGTTGAAGTGCTTTTATTCCCAAAATAAGATAGAGAAGATACTAATTAAAATTTAATTTTGTTGGTATTAGTAAACTTGGTTCCCATTCATGTTAAGAAAATGGGAAAATCAGCTTTGAGAATATTATTATAAATTTGTTTTTAGTAGTACTTACTACATTTTTATCACAGTATGTGCACATATAGCTGATACATTTCCTTTTTCCACATATCAAATGAGAATCGTGGAATTAAAGGCTTTATATTCTGGGCATATCGTTTGCTTGGGAAAGTTGCGGTAAAAATATAATACAACCTTCACTTACTTGCCAAAAATTAAATTGTAGCTCAAGCATGAAATGCCTGATGTCACTCCTACTACCTAAAAGCACTCCTTTCATTTTTTTAGGAGCTTGTGATGTCATCAGCTGAAGTGAAAACATCTACCTCATGACCTGGCATGTAAGTGAAGGAGGAGCTGGTACTTTAAAATAAATAAATAAATGTGTGTGTTGGTGTTTACAATGTGTAAATTGAATCTATATACCTTCAACTTTCAGGTATCACCTTTTAAATGAAAGCTTTCTGAATTTTAAAGGAATATAAAGTCTTTTAAAGGGGAGGAAGTCATAAAAGAAGCAGTTAACAGCAACATTTCAGCCTGCAGGACTCCTTAATAATCTCAGTTAAAATCTGTCTTGTGTATCCCATAATGCTTGAATTGCTAGTAGGCATAGATGGAATAATTTCATCTTACCTCAATATTTACATGTGCTGCTTTTGCTCCTTTTTATTCTGTGCTTCTTTTTTGGATATAAATTCTGATAGTTGTGACGAATGCATACTATACATGGTGATACCCTTCCTAAAATTAAATACTGTGCTTGTGCAGTAGATTTAGATTCTTGATATACTCAACATTTTTCATAATGAACTTTCTGCAGCTTTGTGACACTTCTATTTTATTCCCTTAAGTAAGCAAAAATTTTCAATCCTCTGCAGAGGCATTTTTAGATTTTTTTTTTGTCTACCCACTCTGCTTTTCTTTTATGAGGCTTAGAGGATTAAAGTGCAGTCAATGCTTTGAGGGGCCAATGTCAGTGGTGAGCTGAGTGTTCCTAATTGGTGCCAACACCTGTCCCTCATTATGAAGTCTTGTTCAAGCTGTCCTGTGAACCGAGGTAACCGGTCTCCCTTGCATGTCTCTAATGTCATTATAAAGCCCTCTCCTCTGCAAGTTTTAATACTTATTCAACTTTTGGACTGATGTGGAAAGTGAAGCTAAGCTGAGCCATTTGGCTGGCTACCAAAGACCATAAGGAGTGGCAAAGAGAAAGGATTCACTCATCTCAATTTCAGGAATTTTAGTTCAAAGCTTGCTTCTGTTTTGACTGTTTAAATTTTTAAAAAGGGGGGGTGGGGAGGGGAGAACTTTTGGGGTTTTTTTCTAGTTTTCAGCGTCAAGTACTCTGAATTTAGAGACCAGATCTACAGACTCCAACTGAGCTGTGAACATCTGAGTGCTGCTGCTATTGTGCATAACCTATTGATTTTCTGCAAATAGAGCTTTGGCCTTGACTACTCTTGCACCAGTGCTTTGTCTTCGAGGGGTCAGGGCTTAGCAATTCTTTCCTACACAAAACCAGCATCAGCCTCTCCTCCCACCTGATTCTGTACTGTTAGCAGGGCTACGAGGCATTGTGCTTTGCCATTGCAGTTAGAAAAGACAACCTCAGACAGATTTCACCCATGAAGTGAGTGATTCAGATGAGATGGTTCTCTACCATGTTTGGGCTTTACAGACAAAAGTTTAGGCATGGTTATGTTTTTCTAAGTAGTTTTTTCTAAGTAGGTTTTTAGCGTTTAGCGTGCAGCAGTACAGTGCTGGCTGGAGGTTTTGGGTTATTTCCTTATGAGGGAGGAGAGAGACAGAATAACTTCAGATGTGTATCTTGGAAAGGTTTGAGATAATAAACCTGTAAGAATCACATGAGAACACTGTTAGTTATCCAGATTTGTAAAACCATAAGAAAATGAAAGTGAAGTGGATTCTTAAACTTAAGGCATAGAATTAGAAGTCTAGTTATTAAAGGGATTGAATCTCTGCAGAATAGAAGAGAACTAAAAGAAAATCCCAAGTGAATAGGGCCCTAAGGTGGATGTAGGCTATATTTGTACAACTGTTTAGTTGATTTATCCTTAAAAAAGAAAAATAAAAAAACAACAACCCAAGTATACTGGGAATGATCTAATCTTTTACTTGATAATTTCGTTATTAGAATAGTTCTGTGAACAGCAATCAACAAACTTTAAGGGCAACAGTATGTCAAGTGTCAGAATCTCTTCTGGTTGTACTCATCATAATCAAAATCTAATTTGATAAACATACTTATTTCAATATTTATCATGGCCCTATAGATATCCATCTGATTTGCAGTCCACAGAGGTCAGTTTAGGAAGTAATGAATTAAAAAACAGTGAAATCCATAGCACAGAGAGGAATGAATGGGTTATGAGTACGTGTGGTTTCAGATGATTTACCTTACTCAGTTAGGCCAGTTGCTGTCTCAGATAATGGTTGGCAGTGGACACGTAGGAAAAAAAAGCATTTTAAGTTCTGTTGACTGTTTCTTGTAAAATTTTGATTTGGGGATTTCCAGTAGATTTAGATGATATTGTTTTTAATAGCCCTTGTTCTCCATTTTGCCTAATTTTCTTCAATCTATTTGCTTTTAAACCTCTGCAATATGCCATAGCATGGAGTTTCTCAAAGTCATTTTGTACATAATGGCTTTTCTTTTTCTTCATTTAAATACTTCCCCTTCAAGTTTCTTCTGTAGCTTTTTGTTTTCCTTGTCTCCTCTTGGGCCATAAGAAGCTGTGAGTAGTCTCTTCATTCTGCTGCTTAAAACAGATCTCCCCTCTTCTGCATCCTCCTTTCACATTCTCAGTCTGTTTCATCTCTTACTCTAAAGCCATGGCAAACTTTCCTTAGAGCTGTAGTTGAGGGTTCACATTCTGCAAGTACTTCTCCAGTGGTGCTGAGGGAGCTGGAAGATACTGCCTTGCACTTAGCCTGAGTGAGTGATCCACTAACGTTGCTCATCCATGAAGCTCTCTCTGTGTTGCTGAGTGGGTGTAGCAAATGAAACCAGACAGGTTCGTGTCGGTGCTTGTCGCTGCTGCTCTTGGGCCTTCCCAGAAGGATGCCTCTCTGGCATGAATGTGTTGTTCTCCTCCTGCAGTAGTTTGCTACAGGTGATTTGGGGATGTCCAAGTACCGTATTTTTGAAGACATTCAATTCATGTGTGTGTTTATCTTCTTCAGACTAGAAGTGTATCACAGGTGCTGTGGTGTGGTGTGTATGTATTAACTGGAAACCACAGTCGATGCTGGGATAGGCCAATAGCACTCTGCCTGGCAGGGATGTGTGAGGGAGCAGCTGCACATGCCTGATCTGCTCCAGCATCACAGCTTCTCTGTGAACAGCCAGTCACTCCAGGTGTTGCACAGCTGGGGAGGTGAATGGCTGGAGTCTGGGGTGGCTTTATTCTGCCTCAGTCCAAGTGCAGACTTGATTGTGTCTTCTCTCCTTTGCAGAGCCCCTGGTAACTGGTACAGCTGCAGTCTGCCCCATGTCCTGCAGCTGGGCAAGGTAAGAGCCTGCAGAGGCAGCTTCTTTACAGGTCTGTGAAAACCTCCCTGGCCAGGTGGAGTTGTATGTACAAAACATATCAGCTGCAGGTTCTGCATTGCATCATGCAATACAATGTCTTAAGAGTGATGCTTCTGTAAATGTGGTTTTGTTTGTTTTGTTCAGTTTCATAGTTGTACTTTCAGTTGGAACCTCTTTTCCTGTTTCTCGGCAGAGATTTTAGTACTGCTCTTGACAGCATGAGATTCAATTGCAGCAGCTGCAGCATCTTGTAGCTCTTACCATATGTATAAACATGTGGTGAAACACCTGCCTATTTCCATGGCTCGGAGGCATTTCCATTCTTGCCAGCACAGGAGTGCAGAGTGGACAAAAGACTTGCGTTATCTCACACCTTGGCAACTTTGGAGGGTCAGCTGTGATAATTCCTTATCCTCAGGGGATGGAGAATGTTCTCCTCTACTTTCAGAGTCCACCCCTTCAAGTCCTCAGGTTCTTTGTGATCCACCCTGTGGGTCGGCACCTCTTCTCCTGTACCAGAAAAGCCACCTGCATCAGCTCAGCTTCAGCACAGCTTGAGAAGGACATGTTTTCTACTAGGAATGGTAGGGTAGTGATGGTCTAATCTTACTTGTTTAAATCTTGTTTATTTCCACAGGACTGAAGAGGAAGGAGGAATTTAGATGACTGTTAGTGGTCAGTCCTGATCAGTGTGTACCCTCATTAAAAAAATATAAAAGGAGTTTGGCTTCAACTTGGCCTCTTGAGGAGAAATTGAACCTTACATGGTTTTCAGGATGCATCTCTTGCTTTCCCAAACAATATGTGACATTTTTGAAACCTTGGGCAAATAGAATCATCCTTTCCTCTTTTCAGGATAGCTTCAACCCCAGTGGACAAATCTCTTATGTATTTAGCCATTGCTGCAGCAATGTTATGACAGAGATAAAAAACTTCTTTACAGCTACTTTGTATGTAAAAATGAACAGACATGACTTGACAGTAGTATCTCTTTCACAATGTTTTTTCCCCACCTCAGTTTACTGATATAGAGAAATCTGGAATAGTATTTATTTTTATAAATCTATTTTAAATCTCTTTGACTGAAAGACCCTGTGTGTCCTTTGATATGCTGTATATTACAGATTGTAGTACATAACATTAATTTATTTGAAGAGACATTAAAATTATTTTTAAATTTCTAGTTACTAAGACAGTTTTGTCTGTTCAAAAGGTTTTTTAAACTAAAAGGTATTTTAAGAAACCTTACAGTAAATGTTTTCTCATGCTGTGATGTTTTGACATGGAGATCCAAAATAATAATGCAATTGCATATATACATGTTGTATGAAATGCTAGAAAATGCAGTAGAATTTTAGCATTCAACCAGAGATTTGAAATATTCCAAATACTATTTAAAGTTCTGGCTGTGACAGTACTTCCCTTTAATTCCTCCTATGCAATCATCTCCTCAGTGCACTCTTCTTACTTGAGGAAAACTTTAGCATCCAGATTGTTTATTTCAACTTGTAAATGACAGCCATTTCTTGTCAGATAAGGAAAGAAATTATCAACTTTATGTTTCCTGCAGGAAAATATTTGTGTTCTTACTGTCTTTGAGTAGGGTACAAAGATGCATATTGATGTTTTCTGCCTTTTACAATCCTTCAGGTTTTGTTGGTGATGCAAAATTTTGCAGTGAAGTGGCTAGCCACTTCAATAGTATTACGAGTAAGAAAAAAATGAGTCAGAACAGATAAAATATTTAATGTGGGCTGCTGTTGTTGATTATTTTATTTTAGACTTGAAAAGAACAAATCAAGAACAGTGAAACCTACGTTAATATATTTATTAGCAAGTACAAAAAATTAAATTATTATTTTAAGCAAGTGTTTTGTAGGATATAAGTACTTTTCCCTATGCTGTTAGTAGAAAAGTTGTTTTTCATAATCCCAAATAGCACATACATTTCTAGATCCTTCCTTCTTTGATAATATTTCCTGTCTGTGATCCTAGCTGCAGTACTACTAGTTCCAGCTGTATTTTGTCATGAAAGCATGCATTAGTACAGCTGAAGAACAGAAAAAGATACAATTGGGCAACTGCTGGCAGCATCAGGCAGATGGGGCATAGTGGGCCCTCACTTGAACTAGCCTAATACTGGTTACTGCTTAATTTTCAATTAAATAGTGACAGTTCTGTGGGGGTTCTTTGTCCCCGTCTCCCCCCCTGCAGTTTCATCTCTGTGCTACAGCAGAACAATACTTAGTGCATCACAGGGATTTTTCTGATTTTTCTTCTGTTTGTTTCCACTCGTGCATCAGCAGGAAGGGCAGTGAGTGGCAAGGTCACAGAACTTGTGCTTGGGAGACCTGGGTGCAGCTGCCTGCTGATGCCGGAGGCTCTGGCATGATGTATGGCTGCTCTGCGCCGCAGCTCTGAAATGTCAGGGCTTCCAGTGCTTGCTTAATATGAGCTTATCATGAGGGTAGATATGGCGAAGACTGAAAAACACTTAGAGCCAAGGTAACGTGAATCATACCAGTTCTTAAAATAGAAAGCCCAGCTAAGTGCTCAGAGGTTTTTCTGCTCAGTCATATTGGTGAAGCGTGTGCTGCTCCTGTTTCTCGCCAGTGCTTGGCATGCCTGTGGCTGCAGTCTCTTTGCAGATACAGGGCATGGGGCTGTTTTCAGGTGTCAAACCCCCTGGGCAGCCAGCCCCTTATTTGCCTGGCCTAGCATAGGGTGTGATGACCTGCTCTGGTCCATTTTTAGTAGCAGTGCATCCACATCAGTCTTTTTTCAAAGCAGACGTTATCCTTAGCTTCATTTAGTAAGTGGGCTTTGTGAGGTTTTCTTTTCTTCTTTTTTCCCTTGGTTCTGGAATGTCTTAGTGTTAAGTCAGGTATGAGTTTTCTTTTGAGGAAGCCCTGTAAAAACAGACAGAACATGATCAATAACTGCATCTCCCCAGATGAGGGCTCTTCCAAGTGGATGAGCTTCCTGAGCATTAGTAACCCTGGGGTAGGTGCTTTTCCATGGCGCTTGGTGCAGGTGCAGTTAGAGGGCTGTATGTGAGCTGGCCCCTGCCTCCTGGGATCAATTAGCTGCTGTGTTGTTTCCAATAGCCTGACAAGAGCCAGTTTATGTGATGCTGAGCAAAGGAAGTGAGAGCTGTAGTGGCTTCCCTCTGTTGACAAAGTCCTGCTGGCCACCTCAGCAGGTGCTGGTGCTTGTGTGTTCACTATCACTGTGACTTTCCCATTGGGAACTTGTTACTTATTTCATCATGCTGGGAACTTCCTTGCTCCCCCAGGGAGGGACCTACAGCAACGGGATGGACCTGGCTGGAGTGGGCAGGCACAGTGCCCTGCTGAGGGCCATGACTCCCTTTCCTGAGGGGTGTACCCTCATTTTAGCCTTTTCCTTGCCTGGGAGTGATGCCAGGAGGAGGGTGAGAGGACCTGGGAGATGAGTTTGAGGAATGTTCACTGCAGCCAGGCAGGCCCACTTCAGGCGTTGTAAGCGTGGTGATGCCAGGCAGCACCAGACTGGTTGTGGTTCTAGGGAAGGAAGTGGTTTGTTTCTCTTTTATCTTAAAAACAGACTTCCATTCAAATGCAATATGGTGTTTTGAAGGAAATAATTTTGTGTGTCCAAATCTCTGCTGCTGTTTTAGGAAAATGATGTCCTGTTAATAAACAGCTGGTATAAAACCAGTGTTCTGTTCAGGAGCACAAAATTGATAACGAGGACTGAAGCAGAGAGTAGCTCAGAACCACATACACAGTGGTGTATTTGCTTGAATTGACGACAGCCTGATGTTGTTTATTTTTTGTTTTAATTGACTCTGCCCAGATCAGCATTGTCTTCAGGATGCTAATGCTAAAACTACATGTTTAATGGACAGAAATATTTCCATGTCAGTCTAGCCCAGCTGGCTGTTCTATGTACAGGCCAACATGTGTAGCTTTCCTCCAAGATGAAAATAAGGCTGCTCAGTCACTGCTGGGTGCCAGGAGAGCACTGAGAAGACAGTGCAGTTTAATTTCTTCGTAGTCTCTTCGAGAGTTTCTGCTGAGGTAATGGTGGCACTGCATGTGTTGCTGGTGATTTGTTCATTTGAGGATTTCTGGTTTTTAACAAGCTGCTTGGTGTGAGTCAATTTAGAAGGCCTCTGGTGTAAATCTGCTCCCTTGCCCTCACAGTGGGTTAATGCATGGATGTGCAGAAATTAAAAGCTATGCTTCTGTTTTCAAGGTAGGAAAGGTAGTTGGGTTATGCTGTATTTTATCTTGTCATCAAAGCCCCTTATTAATGTGAAGTAGCATCACTTAACCCCTTTTTGTATTTGGAAGACAAAGTGATGGTCATTAAGTACTTTTCACTTGACTGAATGATGGATCATCTTCGAAGAAGGGCACATGAAATTATGTTAGGGTTCCCTTTTGGGTCGTAATCCTCAGTGAATGTGTGTCTGTGATTATATTTGGGATTTCTTCATCCTAGTTTTATGATCTATCAGATTACTTCAGTCTAGAATTTAACAGTATAAGGGGTAAGTCACGTTGGAATATGATACTTTGGACTTCTTTTTTTCATCTCATTTTTCAACCTACAGTGCCTTTGAGGCAAATTGCCAAATTGCTTTATATAAAGAGGTAACATACAAGGAAGACAGAGTTTGAGACTATGTCTTGTTGCTACTGTTTTTCATATAGACCCATGTTATTAGCCAGATTCCTGTAATATGCACTTCCTTGCTTGCTATAATTATTTATTGCCTGATGACAAAGGAATTGGCTGTTGCTGGTACTGCTGCTGCTAAAAACTGGTGCATTCCTCTTCTGTTGAATTACTGATTATTATGTTAATCAAGACTTAGTATGAAATAGTAGCAAGAAAAATTTTGTTTTCTGGTGGGCACAGAACACTCTTCACAGAATAATTAATTGCTTTATTTTGGGAGTTAGGGGAAACTAGGATAGATTTGGTCACTCTATTATGGACTTCTGGAGTAAACTAGGAGTATACTACAAATTTTTAAGAATTTTCTGGTTAGAGTGAAATAAAAAAGCAATCACAGAATTGTTAAGGTTGTTACTTTGTTTGCTGAACATCCTCGTCTGTGAATTGTTTAACCTTTCAAACCTTTTTTCAGTGTAGCAAATATTGCTACACCACGTTCTAAGTGAGTATTTTTTCCAATTTATATGGCCTTTTTGTGAGATTGGATAGGATATTAAAAATAATAATAAAAAACCTAAACACGAGTGATCTCTCTTCCTCTAGTTATTTGAAAGATTGTATTAACTCTATTCATATTTTGTAATTTCCCTGGCAGTTGACTATGAAATCTGACCTATTTAAATGGTTTTACTGTACTACATTTCCTGGAGACCTTTCAAGATAATTTGCTTCCTAATCTAAATTTAACAGTTACATAAACCACATTTTGGAGACTTGGAAATTGCTACCTACTGCCTCTGCTTTTTTTTTTTTTTTTTT
>VXBR01008110.1:179396-223211 GCA_013400215.1 Cisticola juncidis
TTTTTTTGTAGGCAAGCCATATTGTAAAAATGTAAGTACAGAATTTTAATCTGAAATTTGCATATAGCATGTAGTTTAGTTTTCATACATAGAGGCTGTTTTTCTTTTTAATGAAATAAAGTAGGTTACTTTTTGTCCCACTTGAAAATTTTCATAGTGTTGTAGCCAATTCCATTTTTGCCAGGCTATTTTAAGATGCGAAGAAGTAAAATCTCACAGGTCTAGAATATACTTGCTTAACAGTTTCTTGAATTTTCTGGATCTGTTTTTTCCATCTCTATAGGTCCTAACAGGTACTGAGTAGTGTATGGATGTGTTTAACCTTTGTCTGCAACAAACTGAAGCCAGGATGTTCTGCTATTCCTTGGAGATGCTGTTTTGTTCAGAAATCTTGGCTGGCTTTAAAGATTCATTTTGTGCACTTGTCACTGATGTCTTGCCTAATATGCTGTACAAATTCAGACTCTGTGATATGTCATCCTTGTGTCTGCTGTTACTGATGTACTATCCAGAGGAATACATTAGAAAGAGGTTAAATGTAATAGTATATTTGGTAAACTCAGTTGTTTACTCTGGTGCAAACTGAGAATGAAAAAATATTTGTTTGTCTTGTTTCTTCAGGTATTTGAAATGGATTTTTGTTTTGGCTAAGGCTCTGGAATTTTGTTACCTGTCTGCTACTTACATGTGCTGCTTGAGGATTTTTTTTGAGTAATCCATGGTAACTAGCTTTTCAAAAGTGGCAAGTGCCTTAAGTCAGTGCAACATTGATTTGAGGCAAATGGCTGCTTCTTGTTCACATTAGCAGTGTAGATACTTGTGAATAAGCAAAAAGGAGGAAACGCAACTTAAAAATCATTAATTACAAAACACATCCCTGAGAGTTTTGGAAATATCAGTGTTACTGTCTTAAGATTCTTGCACGTGCTGGATGAGGTGTTGATTCCTCTTAGCTTGGGATCCATGTTTTAATTTCAGCCAGGTGGGTGCAGGGTGGCTTTTTCCTGGCTTTCCTTGAAAGTGCAGTGATGTGTTGGATACAAGCATCGGTTCTGTCTCCAGGGCGAAATAACCAATATGTACAGCCTTCTGGAAGCCAGGGAAAGCTGGCAGCACAATGTTGCTGTCTGTGGCTGAGGTTTTCCTGGGGTTGTTTTCTGCTTAAACACACAAAAACGTTCAGGACATCTTGACCTGCATTCAGTTTTTAAGTTGACAGCAGGCAGTGAGTCTGATTTCTCTTTTTTAAAGTTGCAGTTCATGTCTAAAGCTGTTTCAGGCAGATTGGGCATAAATGTGCAGCCATGGCTTGGCAAGTCAGAAGTGCAACAGGTGCAGAATATGGTTCAAGCTTAGGAATAACTCTAGTAATTCATATTAAAAATGATGCCAGCAAATGTTTCATTGCAGTAATTGCCTGGAGAGTTGAATATCTTTTTCCTTGTGACATGATAATTTCTTACTGCTGCTTCTGTTTTTCAGTTTTCATTTAGAAGATCCCTGAAGGGTGGGCATCTTTAGAATTTGTATAGGTTGTCATACAAGCGATTAATACGATGTTAGCCCCTCTGTGGATTCTGTGGATTAAAAAAAAGGAGGGGTGAAAACACTTAGTATATTATGTTTGTATTTTTTATGATAATTTTTGAGGTAATCTGTGCTTGCCTCTAATGCCTGTGCACACTTCAGGTCCATAATCAAAGCACTCATACTTTCTGAGGTAGTGAGAATCATGATCCAGTGACTGAGAAACAAGATTTTCTCCAGGCGTTTTGGAGGGAGGGGATGCGGTACCACATTCCTTTTGCTCTGCAACAGTGTTCCAGTCTTCAGTCTCCAGAGTTGGTGTACACTTCCTTAGCTTGTACATCGGAACTGCTAGAAAGTGCAAATCTTAAAACTTAAGTCTATTCAATCAAGAAGTTTGGTGTGCCCATTTGCAAAATGCCTGGACAGACTGAAGGACGCCAGTCTGCTTTGGGGATTTTGGACTGAAGCTGGGAAAGGCTGACATCAATTTTCAAGGGGGGAAGGGAGTGTGTCCCCTGTTTTTCTGAATTGAGCAGCTTCTGATTCTTTTCCATTCTTCAAAGGCAGATGAAGTGAGGCAGGACCTTTCCCACTGAATTGATGTTATTTTGGGATCCCTCTCTAGTGTCTGGGGAATGGAATTGTCATTGTCACGGAGCCTTTCTGATGAGCCCTCATGCTTTGGGGTGGAAGTGAGCTGGAAGTTGTGTGGCAGTCCCAGTGTACACAAGGGTACAGGAAAGGGGTTCTCTGTTGAAAAGAAAAGTGAAATCCCCTGTAGAGGTGGTCTCTGCTAAATGGTGCTGAAACTCTGTGTCCTCCTGCATTGTGGGGGGACGTAGGGTTAACTTGTAGCCTGTTAGGCACTTAAATAATGTGACTTACCAAACACAGCACACCTGTAATTTGTTGTAACACTGTGGTTTTTTATACACTGTTGATGTGGTTAATATTCCTGAAAAAATCAGGCAGGAATCCAGTACTATTACTATTCAGGGCTTTTGTGCCCTCAGTGACTACTTTTTCTGTTTCTGTCTGCTGTCATGGAGGTGTAAATCTCTTGCCTGAGCTGCTACAAACCCAGTTCTCAAATAACGGCTTGTTACTTTTGTTTAGTGTGTGTGTTTGTTTTTCTACTCTCTTGGAGTTGTTGGCAGAGGTGTGTTTTCTGTTTAAAGTTTTTGTTACACTTGCCATTGCTATGTAAGCTGTCTTTGAAGTGTAGGCATCTCTGCTCTTCTTTCCCAGTTGCCCAGGCAGAAGTCCAGGCTTCCTGGGTGTTCTGTCCTGTAGCTGTATCTCACAATCTCATGTTTGACCCTACTTTAATTGAACGTTCATGTTGTGCTCTGCAGATAGCTGTCCTTAGTACAGAGTGAAAAGGGGTTATAGCTGCATGTTTATATAGACTAAGAGATGGGAATCGCCTGCCATAAGCTTTCAGCACCTTTTAACAATTACTCAAAAATTCACCTGAAGATAAAACCAAACCAGGTAGCAAGCATTTCCATTTCTTGCTAAGAAATGGAAGTGTTTGCTATTTGCTAAGAAATGGAAGTGGGAATTCTGCTTGGCTCACCTAAATGCTTCTTTTTGTTGTCTCCCAAGGTCTTAAAACATACCTGATGGTCTTTAAGCCAGGTTGTTTGGAAATGAAGCCTTCCAGCAGATAAGTTGTTATGGGCAGAACATGCATATTTTAGGCAGACTTGCATGCTCCAAGGGACTGGGTTTGGCCTGGAGCGCAAGCTCTCAAACGAGCAGTACAATTTTATTTGCTCTTGATTAAAATCCATGCCTTTAAATTTCACTAGTTGGCTTTACTTTCACTATGAAAGTAATCTTCTAGACCTGCCTTCAGTACCCTGCAGCCAACTTCAGTCGGGTGCCCCCAAAACATGTCCAAAGACAAGTCCTTCTGACCTGAGTGCCTTCTGCATGTCAAACAGCTTTTGTCCAAGTGCTTAATGGAAGTTCCTTCATCTGTACAGACTACCTTAGATTGCTCGCTGCAAGTGAAGCCCTGTGGTGTTTTGGGTATTTAATTTTTAATGTCCCTCTTTTCTTGGACACTGGTTTGCACATATAGCATGGCTGCCTTGTCTCCCCCATGTGAAATTATTTATTATGTAATGGAATTTATACCTTGCTTAAGTGATGATGCAAATGGCATTTGTCCTGTGTCTTTCTGTCTTCTCCCCAGGTTAAATACCTGACTCAGAAATTCTGTATCTGCTTTCTTGAAAACTGGAAGCATTGCTTCCTTTGCTTTCAGGAGTGTGGACAATATCTTTTTTTATAACAGATTGAAAGGATTGATTTAAGCTTCGAGTGATCACTGCATTTAGTTTCAGTAAACTCACTCTCTTAAATACAAAGACTGCTGAAATTTTCCACTAAATTAAACACTTGTTCTGCACACAGTTCAATTTCAATCTCTCCAAAGCCTTTGGGCAGGCTTCTCTTATCTGGAGATCTTGTTTATCCCGCGGTATTTGGATAATCTCAAGACCCATTGTACAGTAACTAATGTGGAGTGCTTATCAAATGGGATATTCTGCTGTGTTGCTTTTTTTAATGGCATGTGGTTATGTTTAAGCCATGAAGCTGCTTACATTTCAGGTGTAGCCAAGCTGGCACTTAAGAGTACTGCAGACATTTCAGGTTCAGCTATCTCTAACCTACTTGAGCATATCTTCTGCTTAAAAACAAGCAAAAAAATAGAGTTCTTGTGTATTCCTGCAGAATTACTCTTTACTTCTTTTCTCTATTGATTTTCTCATTCAATCCATTACAAACATAGTGGTGATTTTTATTTACTGCTATTAATTGAAAACTGTTATTGAACCTTAGTTAACAAATGTAACACTGGATATTTAGAAGTGGCAGGACTAATAAGAAGATATATGGATTTTTCTTGGCACTTGTTTAGAGTATATAGCTGATAAATGTTTTGATTTTCCTTTTGTTCAGCAGAGGTGCAGAAAGTTCTTCCCCTCCCTCTGTAGCATTACATGTTCAAAAATGAATTTTGAAAAGTTCAATACCTTTTTTTAATGCAACTGGTGCAGTGCCACTGAAGTATTTCTCAGTGATACTCTTGATCACTTCTCAAGCTTCTGAAAATTATGTTGCTTGTGAAATAAATGGTGATAAGTGGCATCAGTGCTGCTTTCTATGATTGTCCCTATTTAAAATCTGCCTTTTGCTTTGTATGGATGCCTTAAGGTTTCTTTGTGCTGTTTGTTTGTTTGTTTAGTTTTTTAAAGGTGTGTTATATTTCTAAATCCTTGCCTTGCTGTGCATCCACCTTGTTTCCTGGCCTCCACCCGTTTCTCAGCTAGCTACTGCCACCATGGCAACTCTTCCTCCAGCTGAACAGATGGGACATTGAGCCGAGCACTGCTCCGCTCATGCCCTGCCGGGAATCAGCTGGCGGGTTGCACTTCTTCCTGCAAAATTAAAAGCAAGCTCTGCCCAGCAGAGGCATGCTGGTTTTGAGGGTGTTCGGTTTCACAAATAATACTGTGATCTAATAGTTGCTTGCAGAAATAAAACCTTTGCCTTCAGCGTGAACAACTTGGCATCAGCCAGCAGCCCCGGTGATTTTCTGGTAGAACAGTTGCCATCAACCTTTTTCTTTTCTCTTTAGGATGCGTCAGGATGAAACGCCACAGGCATCTAAGCACCAGTGACAGTTCAGACAATGAGAGTAAGTAATACCTGCTAGTTTTTCTTTGGTCTGTCACCCTCTTGTGGTTTCCTTCTGTGGTTTGAGGGTGAACCACTTCACCTGTTAAAATCCAAAAAAATATGTTTCTTGATTGATTTCTTTTTGCATTTGTGGTCTTTGGTGGCCTGAATCATGTTATAGGAGAAAAATAAGGCAAAGGATCTTATGAGAGGAGTTTTGAGTATGCTTGAAATTTCAAGAGAAACTTTTGTATCTTTCTCATTCATAGTTGGCAAGAAGAAATTTGTAAATCAAGAGAAATTCTACTGCCCAGGATTCAATTCTGTGATTATTTTTTAAAAAAGAATCCTGTTTGTTGTCTCATGGTATGCAGAGCTTCAACGTTAAAATAGTTGGGGGTGGCAAGTTACTTAAGCATTAATGGGTTAGAATTCTAATCAGTCTATTGTTATGCTATACTATTTCTTGATCTACTCCTCTTTGGTCTGTTCAACGATTAAGTAAAGTTACATTTTAAGTGTTCCTTGGCAGATATCTACCTGAATATCTTTCCATTTTATCTGCAAGAAACCCAAAACAGAACAACCTTGTGTGGCAGGGTCTTGTTTGTTTCTTATAAGCCTGTGCCTTTTTGAAAGCTCTATAGACAATAATGAGTAATAAAGCTCTATATAGATAGTAATGATTCATTGTCATATTCACCGCAAGTCATTGATGTATCCTCTGCTGAAATAACATTTTGCCAGAGACATCTAAGATGTCACACTATGGGGCTTTTGCATCTCTTATTAGCACATTTTAGTATCATTGCTTTGTTCTTCAGGGTTGGTTTTTTTTCTTTTGAGTGTTTTCAAACTCTGTTTTAGTCTTCCTTCCACTCTGTTAGAAGGGAACTAAATGAAGGAAATCAGTCTGTCTGCTGGTTTCTGTTTACTCATGCTTGTATTGAGCAGAGCAGAATGTACCTATAAACTTGTGTGCTGTGGTTTTATAAAGAACGAGTAGAACAGGAGGAGCTGAAATTAAGCCTACAGGCTGCCTAACAGGTTTTTTTTGCCCACATCTTGTCAAAGAATTATAATTCAAGAGATTGGAATGCCTTGTGTTTTACTGGAAAAATTAAATGAATTGAACCAAGCTATAATGATCCTTTTTTATTTCTTCTTTTCTTCTCTTTTTATTTTTTATCAGGTCCTTCCACTTCCTTTTCTTCTTGTTCTAAATACAGGAGCAAGTCAAAAACACCAGCAAATGAACAAAAGAAGCCTGCTGAGGTAAGGACTGGGTTGGTCACTGGTTGGTAGTTTTCCTTCCTAGTTTTCATGTTTCTAAGCCTTGAAGAAGTCAGCTACGAATCTCATGCTGGTGAGTCCTTTTGTCACCTGTCAGATTCTCTGTGAAATCTGCATTTTCCTCACTGTGTGAGTGTTACAGGAACTCTGGTGTTTGATGAACCAAAATGACTTATGGGATTTGCAGATAGTAACATGTAGTTCGTTCTTTCCCAGGAATTTTAATATCACTTTGAAACTGGCAAAAGCTGGTATGGTCTTATGATTTGACAGCATAGCACAGAAAAGTGGTTATGTATGTGTTTGGGAAGGCTACTGTCTTCCTGCTTCAGGATGAAACAGTGGGACACCTAGGTGGATAGGATGTGCAGTATGTGCAGTGTTTATTCTGCTACTTTGTTACTCTTGGCTTTTTACTGTCAGTGTAGCATTTTTGTTTACTCTGACATTTCCACCTGTTAGAACCTCAACATCTACCACCACTGTCACTGGACCTGTACTGACCCTGTTAATAAATTGACATTCATGCACAATCCAGTGCCCAAAGCCATCCTGTCGGCCATTCCATTGGTAGCCCCTCTTAGTAGAAGATTTGTTGGCTGCCTTCTCCAGATTTTTTGCTTGCTTTCTTAAGGGCTGAAGTCAGATACTAATTGCAAATTGGAGAAATATTTCTTGTAGCTAATTCCCTGTACTTATCACATTGCCTCTGAATGACTCTTTCAGAGTTATACTATGACTGCTGAGAAAAGCCTGAAAAACCCTATTTTATTTCTATAGAATTTAAAGTTACGTCCCAGAAGTTGTTTACTATATCAGTAGCTTTTAACCTGAGTGGTTACTGTGGTGCAAGGTTGTGTGAAATATGTAGATTGTACTCCTACAGCTTAAGCTATTCAGCAAACATGCTTCATGCTTCTTTTCTAAATGACGCTAACTAGGTGGATTTGGTCTGGTAAAAACAAAGTAAAAGATACAGAGTGTGTCATTTCTTTGAAAGCTTAATTCTTATTGCAAGACAGTTCAAGAAAACTCACTTATTTCTAAAAGAAAATGTAAAAAAAAAGTTGTAAGAAGTAAAATTGGCTAGAACTAGCTACCTAGTGTTTTATTTGCAGCCACCAAGAAGGTTAAGAAAAACCCACTAAGCTATTTGCCTTCAAGATGTTGTTATGAGGATTATGGTTCTGTAAGAATTTAAATCTTAAAACAGCTTGTGGCTACTGAGGTCTTGCAAGTGCTGCTCATGTGTGCTTAGGCAGTAGCCTTGTTACCAGTCAAGCTGTGCAAATGGAAGCTGGAGCACATACATTGCCAGACTTGTTGCTGTTTGAAATACACCTCGGTGCTAGTCCCTTACCAATCCCTTCTTTCTGCCCAACCATCCAGTTTTCTTCTTGTAACTCTTCATCTTAGGGATTGCCCAATTACTATTGTTATTATTAGCCTTCTTTCAGTTTGTTCCCTTTTTCTCTAGGTGCATATGCACATTAAAACAATAATTTGGAAGATGTGGTCTAGCTATGTACCATACAAGTGTTCTGTTTATGTAACTTCTAGGAGTTAAAACAAGCAGTGTTTTCAGTTCCTCCTTTTGAGATCATCTTTGCTGCCTTTTACCAGTTCCAAGGCAAAATCTTGATTCCTTTAATGCTTGAAAATATGAAACTCTGAATAACAGAATCTGGAATATACACTCAAAATTTTAAAAATCTATTAATAATGTAATCCTTCTAGTAATACTGAAATGTCTTTGTCATATTTGACTTAAGGTTTAAGATTCTCCTCCTGGGGAAAAAAAAAGAAGGAAAAAATAAAAAGAGGGGAAAGAAATCCCAAACTTTAGAATATCTCCTCTTTGGAAAGAGTCTCGTGAGTCCAGTATTTAAAAGATCCCTGAAACCATCTCAGTTCTCCTGGAAAGGGAATGGAAGGGAAGGTGACAGTAGTGCTGGACCTCTTGTACATACGACTTCTGGCTATATTGTGGGTTTTTGCTTTTGTTCCATTAAAAGCAAGTGCTCCCTCCATCCGCTTGAAAAACATATGCTGGGAAGTGTATTATATGAAATGCTTTCGTCAGCAGAGCATTGAAATTGATAATTTATGCATCAAGTGGTGACAAAAGTACAAGGCAAATACTGAAAAGGGACCCGACTACACACCCTTCCAAAAATCATGTTATAATTTCACAAGCTTGTTGTAGTAATAGTTGTCTAATATCTATTAGAAATTTAGATTTTCAGGCTGACAGCATCTCTTTAGCAAGGCCTCTCTGTAACAAGTTGGCATTGCTCTTCTTTCATTCACCTCTTCTTGCCAGGCAGCAGGCTGTTCTTGAGTTAGTGATGCAGAAAATCTAGAAGGTCAAAGCTATAAATAGCTGTTTGGAAATATTTTTGTTCATGGTCTTCATGCATTAATTTTTCTTTCATGCTAGTAAGCCTTGGTTTTTTAAATAAATTGGATGTGAATGCATAGGATTTCTTCTCCTTCCTCTACCATCATCAGCCCAACTTGAGTACCTGGGTTCTCTCCAAATAAAAGCTTGTGTTTGGTACTCCAACAAGCAAGTAGTGAGTGCATGTGGCACTCACCTAAATATGCTGGTGTCCTCTGAGGTTGCCTGTAAAAAGTGATGAGGACTGCTCATCTGAGGACTGCTCTGCCTTGCTTTGCCTTCCAGGTGCTTAGAATCCAGCTGGGTTTGGGAATGGCCTCAGTGGATCGAGGTCAT
This sequence comes from Cisticola juncidis, assembly GCA_013400215.1. Classification (NCBI taxonomy): domain Eukaryota; kingdom Metazoa; phylum Chordata; class Aves; order Passeriformes; family Cisticolidae; genus Cisticola; species Cisticola juncidis. The sequence continues at coordinate 188,650 of VXBR01008110.1, forward strand.
CTGGTGTTCCTGCCAGGCCAAGAGGTGTCATTTTATAGTGCAAATGTTAAAGCCCATTTCCAGAGCCTGTTATCAATCCAGAAGGGATGTTACTGGCTTGAACCTGGTTTCAACTTACTCCAGTTTCCTCCTTGGGGAAGGTGAGAATGAAGGAGGCCTGTAATGAGGCTTCTTCAGACCATGGTGCCTCTGTAGGTAGTCAAAAGCATGGCTGTGTCTCTTTCTCACTGCTCTCCTTCTGGATTACAATCTATCACAAACTGCTGAAATAGTGACTTGAAAATCCTGTTATCCAATTAGCTTTTAGCATTTACTGTGAATAAATTAGCAGTGTTGATGTAAGAGGCACACCAGTAATACAAAGTCATAGCTGGTTTGGAGACTTACAATGATGTTGGCCACATAACATTTGTGGTGTTGCCCCTTGGTGGATTTAAACTTAGACAGGAGGGACTCACAGCCCTCTGCAGCAGGCTGTGTGGGAGCAGCAGGGTAGGAGGCATTTGGATGTCTGGCTCAGCATGAAGCTTGTACTTGGCAGTTTCCTGTCTCCGTGAAAACTGCGGCAGAAAATGATGGCAGAGTAGTGGGAATCATTTTTGCAGGGAAAACCTGTTAGCCAGACTGTCCTGAATGACTGACCGTGTATTTTCTCTTATTCTTGTGGGGTCACAAAAGAGCCTAAGAGATCTTTATGACACTCAAATTTATGTATATCTTTTTTTCAATCCTGTCTTCCTCTTGAAACTGCAAAGAAGTTAAGTTAGCGTTGTGCTTTTTTTAAACCCCTTTCCATATAACATGGCAATATTTTACCTCTCTTTGCAAATAGAGTTTTGAATCTCACAGCAAGAGTAGTTTTTAATCCCTTATTGCTGATTGTGACAGCTGTATTATCATGTGAAATGCAGCTTGTCTTCCAAAAGTAAATGATCTGCATTCATTATTTGGGTACATGAAACTCTTTTTAGTGGCATTTAACTGCCACATAAATTGTCAGTCTTGATCCTGAGAAGCACCCTGTAAGCACCCTTGGCAGAAAATGGACTCTTTTTGCAGTTTGAAGTGCTTGATTTTGTTCTGTGAATGAATGGACAACGTGGTTAAATTATATTGCTTTACATGTACCATGTGTATTAAGAAATTGTCACCTTTATGTGCATGCTTACCTTAGAAAATTCTGAATTATCTGAGACATGTGTAAAGGCTTCTCAAGACCTCTGGCAAACATGCATTATCCATGAGCTACTTTTTAGCCTGCTTGGGTTAGTTGATTTTAAAAATATATGTAAGGTGGGAGGTATAAACTCATCAGTTACTTCTATGATTTTTTTTTTCCTTTGAGATACTGTCTCAGGGTATTTGAACTCTTTGGGGAGAGGTGACCCAAATGCAGAAAGGTATGGAAGAGCTTACTTGTGAAAAGGCTGAGTTATTTCACCTTTGAAGTGAATGAGCAGGCTTAACAGTAAAGTATGAATGGGTTGGAAACAGCAGAGCTAGAGTGCTTCAGTCCTGCCTGTCATCGTGATGGAAGAACTGGAGAGAAAAGGCAGTCATGAGCATTGAAAAATGAGGCCAAAAGTTAGAAAATCTGTAGCAATTAAAAGGATATCCTTTTCATACAGTTAGGCTGGGAAGCTCATCTGCTACATGAAGTTGTTGAGACTGAGAATTAAACAAGATTAAAAAAGGAATTGGACAGATGATAGCAAGTACAGATTTTTTTTAAAATAGCTGTATAAATTAATGCCACTTTAAAAATTGATTGTTAGGATTAACCCCCAAAACCAAAGCTTATGTCTGATTAACAATCAGAAGAAAACTTGACATCTTCTTGCACATTCTTCTGGCTCATGAGATACTGTCAGAGACATGATGTTAGGTAGCATTGATTTAGTATCCAATTTCCTGGCTTTTCGTATACATGCTTGTAAAAGGAGGCTAGGAGGATTCATGGCTACTTAAATGAAAATTACATTTAATTTGCTTGAGTCCTGGATAATTCATTAAAATAATTTTAGGGAGAAGGGGGTTTTAACATTAGGATTTACTGCCTTGCTTGTCCAAATTGTGTGGATGCTTGAGGACTACAAATTTAATTCTACAGATATTCCTTACTATCACAGTATTTTTAACATTTTAAGTTTCTCAGTCCAGTTGGTATATGTGTCTGGAACTATAGTTTCATTTCCATTTGAAATTTATGTTGCCTTTTATTTACTTTGCTGCCAAAAATCCCTCAAGCAACCAAAACCCAAAGCAACCCTGCCTTAAGTTTCTACAGTTCCCTATAAGGTAAGTTTTTTAGTTCAGAAACTTCATGCCCAGGTTGCAATCTATTAACAAGAAAAATTCTGCCTTTCCAGGATGAGCTCACCAAATTCTCTTCCTGGAGCTTCATCCTCTGTAAATGAGCAGTCTTTTGCACATATTATCAAACATCTGTACAAAAACAAAATATGCTCAGATACTACGTGGCTGTATTACAATCATAATAGGTCACATTAGAATTTAAATTTTTATTATTTATGAGGTGATCCTAGGTGTAAACCTGCTGCTTTGTGTGTTTGCTGAGGGCCTGTATTATTGTGAGAGCTACAATAGTAGAGTAAGCCTTAATGCTTGGGGGTGCTTATGGAAATAGAATTTACCAGAGTCTTTCAAAAGGGAGTAAAGAAAGATGATTTGACCCTCAACATGATGGTAAAACTCTTGCAAAATTTACATTTCACATAAACTCAAGTGTTTGACAATGGAATTTCAAACTTGGCCTTTGAGATAGGTTGGGAGGAACACCAAAAGTCTCGGAAAATGCTAGCTATTGTCTGGTTAGAGTGTGTGCTGGCCCTCATTCCATGCTATTTGCTGTAAAAGTTTAATATACTTTTGCAGGGCAGACAGGACACAGTAGTTCCCTGTTCTGGAGGATGAAATAGGAAAGCCTTATAAATATGATTGCTTGGCAAAAGATTTTAAGAATATGAAACCTGTAAGTGAAGTTGAAATGAAGGCGAACTTTGAGATGTCAGATACCAAGCTGTTAGTTACTGAACAACTGGAAAACAATGGTTTAGCTGGTTGAAGGAGAATCTCTCTTGATTGAACAAAAACCCTTGGCAAATAAAGGGATGCCAAGGGTCCAAAGGTTGGGGAGACCCTGCCCATGTGGCAGGGAAGAAAAAAGGGGTATAGAAACCAGCTTTTAGGGTTTAAAATGTAACACAGTATGGTAATGTAGTAAGTCTTATAGGCTGTACGTAAATTCTGTAAGATTTGTGTCTTTTACTGGTTGGATGATTGTAAATTAGCATATTCAAGACAAATAGAGATATAATGTAATGTAACAAGAACTTACTTCTCTCTCTCTCCTCTTGGCTATCCCTTTCTTGCTGTCTCTCTCTGTATTGCTCTTGCACTCTCTCTCCTGGGCACGCTTCTAGCTGTGGCTGGCAGCTTTAGGCAGTGCTCTTGTACTCACGACCCTGTGCAATAAACCACGTGTTTCAAGAGCTGCCCAGACTCCAGAGATATCTCGTGACCGTCCTCGACTCTCCTACAGTTCCCTCCTGCTTTTAAAAAAATCTTTCTGAGCAGTGGGTCTTCTGACTCCCTAAGTGATGTGTGTGAACTGCAAAGCCTGTTGCTGAGTTCTTCTGGGTGCAGGGGAAGCCTCATGACTGAAGCAGTTACTTGCAATCCAGCATAAAGTGGGCTTTGATTAACAAGAGCTGTTAACCCATAATTTCCTTAAGCCTTGGAGGTGTGGTTCCCAGTCATAGCCTAGATGCCCGTGATAAGTGACTAACCCGTGTTGGGATTTTGTAAGCAGTTGATCAAAGTACCTGAAAGCATGGAGAGTGTCACAAGATGAAGTATTTGCTTTCATTTAATTTTTAAGAGATGACACAATCCATTTATTTTTCCTCACACGTGCATTTGGGGGAGACATGGTGAATGAGCTGTGGCATCAGTCAGCTTTGGTAGTAGCTTGCNTGTGGCTGGCAGCTTTAGGCAGTGCTCTTGTACTCACGACCCTGTGCAATAAACCGCGTGTTTCAAGAGCTGCCCAGACTCCAGAGATATCTCGTGACCGTCCTCGACTCTCCTACAGTTCCCTCCTGCTTTTAAAAAAATCTTTCTGAGCAGTGGGTCTTCTGACTCCCTAAGTGATGTGTGTGAACTGCAAAGCCTGTTGCTGAGTTCTTCTGGGTGCAGGGGAAGCCTCATGACTGAAGCAGTTACTTGCAATCCAGCATAAAGTGGGCTTTGATTAACAAGAGCTGTTAACCCATAATTTCCTTAAGCCTTGGAGGTGTGGTTCCCAGTCATAGCCTAGATGCCCGTGATAAGTGACTAACCCGTGTTGGGATTTTGTAAGCAGTTGATCAAAGTACCTGAAAGCATGGAGAGTGTCACAAGATGAAGTATTTGCTTTCATTTAATTTTTAAGAGATGACACAATCCATTTATTTTTCCTCACACGTGCATTTGGGGGAGACATGGTGAATGAGCTGTGGCATCAGTCAGCTTTGGTAGTAGCTTGCAGAGGGATATTGGAAAAGGAATTTCACTCATTTCTTTCTTTTCTTAATGTGATTTTAAGTTTGCAGTGGTCATGAACAGAAGGTGCCTGACAGTCTGTGCAGATCTGATGTTTGAATTATTCATCAAAGATGGGGCTTGTAGAGGGCCATTTTATTTTCAAGACCATTCTCTGTTTTCAATGCTAGTATTTTATTGTAATTCTCTATAGTATTACTTGTATTCTCTCTGATACCTTTAATGGATAAGGATACTTCATGCAAAATCGTATTCTTTGTTTCAGAGCCTGATTTATTCAGAGTAAGCACAGCAGGGTCCAATGAGGAAGGTTATATATTGCGTTTCCATAGAGTGCTTCCAGAAGGAGTTTGGGTTCAAATCATAGATGGCTTTCAGTGAAGCATTTTAAAGTAAATTTTAAGAAGTTAATTTTCCTTGGACATACACTTCTAAAATAATTTCCAAATAGGACTCAGAAAAATCTGAAAAACAAATATAATATATGAACCGTATCTGATATCATTGTTTTATGGTGTATTAGTGCTTTGGGGGAGCAGAGCGTGTATATTTCTCAAGACTTTTTGTAGAATTTAGCTTTTAAAGCCTTTATACATGTCAATGTGTCTGCAGAGCTGACTAGGAGGTTTTCATTTCCTCAGCAAAAGCAGGCAGACTTCTACTGCCGAGCAAAACACTAATACTGACCTGTCCTGGTTTCAGTTAGGGTAGAACTAATTTCTTCTCCATAGCTGTTGCAGTGCTGTGTTGTGGATTTGGAATTAATATGGTGTTGATAACACACTGATGCTTTGGTTATTTGGCAATTCATGTTTATCCCAAGTCAATGACTTTTCTTTTTTTACATCTCATGCTTTGTCAGTGAAGAGGTATGCAATAAAAAATAAACAAACCACAATACCAAAAAGACTGGGAGAGAGCATAACTGGGATAGGTGATCCAAACTGACCAAAGGGATATTCCACACCTTAGAATTGTTGTATAAACTGGGGGAGTTACCCAGAAGGGGAGCTGATCTGCATTTGCAAAGTGGAGTCTGGCATTGGTCAGTGCATGATGAGCAACTGTATTATGCATCACTTGTTGGGGTTTTTTCCTTTTTATTATCATGGTTGTTACTATTATTTATCATTATTATTGTATTTAACTTTATTTTCAGTTACTAAAATGTTCTTATCTCAACATACAAGTTTTCCTTTGATTCTCCTCTCCATTCCACCAAGTTTGGAGGGGAAGACAGGGGAGGGTTTGAGAGACCAGTTAAGCAGTGCTTCATTTCCAGCTGGGCTTAAAACCACAACATGACTAAAGAACAAGGTTTTTTGTTCTGGATCTAAGCCCTAGTTCTAAAGCATGAAATAGGTAATAGAAGTTCTCAATGAAATGGTAGTAATTAGATTATGAGACAATGAAGACATAAGCAGACACATTTCATTGATGTAATTTACTCAAAGTGCTGCACTGTTTGTGGTTGAAGCTAAAAATTCCTGCCAGCAAAATGAAGTTTTAAAGTTCAGACCAAGCAGTCTTGCATAGTAAGGCTAAAACTAATTTGTACTTTCATGCTCTCTTAGCTAAAAATTATTTTTAAAAAATCCCGCTGTCACACAGTAACTACTGTGGAATGCTCTGAGTGGTGGGGACTTTCCCACTTCTGTGTGTATGCAGCTGGTTCTGGGAGCTGCACTCGGTTATAGCTCAGCTCTGCAATGCCTTGTTCTGTTGTGTGCTAAAGACACTCGGCACCAGCTGAGTCTGGTTGTGAGGAGTGATGTTTCTGGATGGGAATACCTTATAGACCTAGCTTGTGCATGCTCATTTTTCAGGTATTTTCAATATGTATGATATTACAGGTGATGTTAAAATGAAGTTGAGGGATTGTGCTTTATATAAGGTAAGAAGTAGAACTGCTTTGGGGTGATTGAAAGATGACCACTGTGCTTCATGGGCTAACTGAAAATGCAGGTGGTTCTTGCCAAGAGGGGAGAGTGCGTGCTGTGGAGCACACTAGCTGTTGTTCTGTGGACACAGTAAAGGAGCAGCATTGTTTTCCAAATAAATGTTGGAAAAGAAACAGCCATGAGGAGAAGCTGGCTATTTCAGTCGTGAAGGTGTGTGTGCTGCTGTTTGTGTAGATAGCTTAGTTCATAGCCTTGAGGCTGACTGCTGAAGTAGAATTTATATGATTTGTCAGAAAACTTTCTTTGGGTCCCCTGAGTATTTTGGTTTACTTCCACAACAAAGAAAATACAGCCTGAGTATTCTCATACGTTGCCCTCTGAGAGTATTTTACTGTTGGAAGACCCTGCTTTGCTACACGTGAAGAAATGAAGAATGACTAGAGCTAAAGATTATAATGATTCCAAGGAAATCCTCAGTTGCACTGTTAATCACAAGTATGAACAGGCAATTCTTAGGAAGTCTTAGCTGAGATTTTGGAGTCCCTTAAGTTTTCAACAGTTATTTTTTATTGATTAAATCTTAGACCTTCAGTGGTACCTGTACTGCAAATTGCAGAAATCTGAAGTCGAGAACTGAATGTTGTGGTGTGGTGATGGTGTGGTCAGTACTTACAACAGTCAAAAGAAACCAAGAATTTCATTCTCCAGGGGATTTATGCTCTAAAAATAGAGATACAGTTCGCATACATAATGGATAATCAGAAGATTTGCTGCTAAGCAATGTAGTTAGAATACTGATACCTTTAATAGCATTTTTCATCTAATGGTTAAGAAATGGTGGGTTTGATATTAAGTACTTCACTTTTACATTCTGTCAGTGGTTTAAAAGGTAGTTTGTAAAGCACTTAGATAAGATTTGAGAAAGATATTTTCTGGTAATTGAAGCAGTCATTGCCCTTTTCCTGTATCATACTTTTTCCTTCTAGTCTTCTTTGGAATTGTGCCCTTTTAGTGCATCTCATAATCCTGGCTCTGTACCTATAACACAGAAAACTAAAATGTTTTTTAAGTGGCAAAAATCATTTTACATTTTATTTTTTGGTGTGTACATGTAGTGCTTGCAGTCTCAATGCTTTCACTCTTGACACTGAGATTTTGAAACAGGCCTGTTAGGTACCTGAGGAGTTTTATACAGAAGGCAGCAGTGAACAGTCTGTTCTGAACCAAGGCAGATAACACATTAATAGCAAATACAAGACCTTTGAGTCTATGGGTTAGAGTACCCTCGGTCAGCTTGGTCTCCTGGCTGCCCATATGAGATGCAGTTGTAGAACATAATGAAGTAACACTGATGTCCCAGGTCACCAGCAGCTATTTAATACCTTTTTAGCACAGAGACTTTTTTAGTAATGTTTATTTGATGATTTCCAGGAACAGCTGAGAATTTTTGCAGTAGGCATAACTGGTCTGGTACTGTCAAATTGAAAAGGGTACATGAAGATATTGGGCTCTGCGATAGTTAATTACTTTTCTGGTTATAAAACTGAATGAGTAAGAAGAGAGTTCAACCTGTCACAACTTATTGGAAGGATATTTTTCATTTCATTCTATTGCCCTTTGAGGATTTGGTTTCTCATTCCAACAATACAGTTAATTAGTTGCAATGTCTCCCTAAAACCAAGTCACAGTCCCTGTTTTGCTTTACTGAACATGAGGCTGGTACAATGTAGTAGCAGAGGAAAAGACCCATAGAGGATATATACACCCTTTATTTAAATTTTATGCACCTGTAGTTGACAGATATTGACATGAAGTAAGCTTTGAGATGACTGGTAATCATGCTTGTAAAAACTTAACTCTGTGGAGCCAGGATTTGCTGGAGATTTGCCACTATACTTTGCTTTGTATGAGGGTGGTTTCATTGTATAGGTTTGCTAAAAGATGCTGAGGCTGGATTTTGTCCATCACTGCTTAGACACAGAGCAACATAGGTCTTGTGTTCCAGCAAAGGAAGTTGTTCATCTTCAGTCTCAGAGATTCCAACCAATAAAACTTCAAGTGGTTTTAATAAATGAGCAAGTGCCTATCCATCAGTTTTGCCAGGGCAGCTGTTCGTAGCCCATGATGAATGTGACAGTTTACAGTAGCTGAACTGAGTGAAAGAAAAGGTTATCCTACCTTGAAACAGCCTACAGACTGGCAATAATCTGATTGAAAATACGGTGGTGAGGAATCTTGAATCAGATGCAGGCTTCCTTTCTCCTCTCTCTGGTTACCTGTGAAAACCTTCTTCCTTCTGGTTATCCTTTGGGCAGCAACATGGTTTTGAAGTAGTGTAAACTATTTATCATCCTATACCTAACACACTAAAAATTAATAATCTAGGTGGTTTCAAATTGATTTGTTTCTGTTGATACTCTTTAAAAAAATTAGCAGTGTATGTGCATTGTGTCAGTGTAGATAAGGAAAACACCTGCCACATTCTTTACCACAACGCTCTTTCTCAAATCCATCTTTGCATTCCGTGTTTCCTGCAGGTGTTCCGCAAGGATCTCATTAGTGCCATGAAGCTCCCAGATTCTCACCATGTCAACCCTGATGAGTATTACGTCTTTGCAGACACGTGGAAACAAGAATGGGAGAAAGGGGTTCAGGTTCCAGCCAGTCCAGAAACGATTCCACAGCCTTCTCTCAGGTACTGGTGATCAGACGTGGATCATGTGCACAAAATGGCAACTCAGAGAAGATGATCTCTCAAAACCAAGTTGTCTAAGTGCAGTCAGCTTTTCTCTGTTGGTATGTTTAAATCTTCAGTGTAGCAGCCTTCAGACATGTTCTTAAACCATACGAGTGCCTATTTGGAAAACATTTCTGTGTCGCTTCAGTCCAGATCTCGTTCTGTCTGCATGCTGTTACAGTATCTACATTGTTGAGTGTAAAAAGATCTTTTTTCCTCAGTCACATGGTGCTGTGGATTAAAAGCTGTTTTTTATTTGAGTATAGGGAGTTGAATAAATTAAAAATAAACCCATATCTTATGCATATTACTTGAAACGTTTCCCTACACAGCATGATAATATAGAGCACTAGGCAGGCAGTAATCACTGATACCTGGTAAAATTACTCACTTGTTTATATAATCTAATTTTGATTATTCTCAATGTTTTAACCCTTTCTACCTTCTCTCACCACAGTTGGCTGCTTAACATTATAGAAATTCAGTGATCTCAGATTCTGGAGATAAAGAATCTTCTGTTCTCTCACTCTGTGTTTAGACTAGGGAAATATAGCACTGTAGTCTTGCAACCCTTCCTGGCGGAAACAAAGCATGTTTCAACACAGGAAGGTTAATGCCTGCGTGGTCTTCAAGACAAAGATAAATGAATTTTCTGGTGAAAGTGCTGACCCAGCATAATTTAATTTCCACTGAGGCAATTGTCGGTACCAACTTATTAAAAATAAGTACATTGCAGCTCTTACCAGCAGTATTATATTAGAGGAAAAAAATGCTATAGATTTGGCTGGACTGGAGAAAAGAAAAGCTCACAGGGAATTAAAGGAAACAATGACCAGGATGAAAGGGGATGAAGAATGGCAGAAGGACATTGTTTGTGCTAACACTGATAATCTACATTGTCCAGTCAAAATTAGGTAGGATACAGCTTGACAGCTGTGTCCTCCTTCTTTGCTGCCTTATTTTCCAGAGTTTTTATCTTTTCCTTGTCCTGTGGAGAGTTGGCTCCAGAAAGGATGTAGAGCTGCTCATGCTCATGCTGCTCAGCACTGTTCCATTCTGTATCTCTCTGGCTTCCTTCCATATGTAGGGCTTTTTGCATTGAATTCAGAGAAAGACTGAACTTTATCTAGTAAAGATTATTCTTTCAATTCCAAAATCAAACCAATCAAACACTTGAGTTTTATCTCCAAAAATACTCGAAAGATTGAGAACACAAATCTTTTTCTCCCTTGCTTCTTGGATGACTGTTCCCCTTTACATTTTTGCTTGGCATCAGAATGTTTCTTGCATAACAAAAATAATATATTTGTAGTGTGGATAAGGTGTCATTTACAAAATAAGGGTAGACTGAGTATCCCAAATGGAGAGCAAGGATTTTTCCCCTACACACACAGACACTACAGTAGAATAAATTAAGCCTTTGTGAAAAAGCTGGTATTTTGGAGAGATCTGTTGGCAAGATTTCCTTACATCATTTAGGAAGAATATAGGACAAAGATTGTATTGGTTTTATGCATAATACTTTCTGTGGGTTTCAGAAGCAGTTGCTTTGTCGTGCTAGTAGCATTTGTTAAATTGAAATCATATGGATGGGCTTACATTTTAAAAAGGGTTTTGAATATGTAGTAAACCTTGGAACATTTTGGGTGAAAAAAAAGACATTTACAGAATCCTGTCTCCCTGGGCTGACTGTACTTACTGGCTAGCTTAAAATATGTGAAACCCCAGCTTTCTTTGCACTTACAGCAAATATTTTATGCCTTTCAAGGATGGGTCTTAAAAAGCTGTAAGTATGTCTTTTTTTTCTTTTCACTCACAGGGTTGTAGCAGAAAAAGTAAAAGAAGTACTGTATACACGACCCAGGAAATACATCCACTGTTCAAGCCAAGAACCCACAGAACCAGGTTACATCAACATTTTGGAACTAGCAGAATCCGTGTGTCGCTATGACTTGGATGACATGGACATCTTTTGGCTTCAGGAGCTAAATGAAGAGCTTACAGAAATGGGTAATTCCACAACATGTTCTCATTTTAAAAGCTGCACTTAATTCCTGCTGTTTGAGTTGTAGTCTGCTGTGTATGGTCTCTTAAAAATTACTGAATGAGAATTGAATGGAAATGCTAAGATAAACAGGAGCTAGAAATGTAATTACTTCTGTTATCTGTTAAAGTTTTATGTTTTATCTGTTGTGCCTCAAAATTTCTTGACATCCAAAATCATCTGCAACTTCCACAGACTGAGGCAGGAGAGAAAAATCCCACACTAGGTGGAATTAATTTTAGGACTTCAAAATTTAAAGATTTTACATAGGGAAAGCAGATGTTTCCATTTCGTGAACTTGGAACATACCTACGAATTCAGAGTTGTGAGGAGCTTGCATGCTGGGCCCTCAAGAGAGTAATTCAGTTTCACACACATTAGCCCATTCAAAATCAGCTAAGTAAACTTTCTTTTGCCATTCAGGTTGTGGGTATAGAGGTCTAGGAGTGAGAGTGAGTAATGGAAAATAATATTGGAATTATCACTGGAATAACTGAATTATGGTGGAATAGCCTGTGTGGCTAGTTTTCTTCCATGGGTAATTGTAGGTTCTTTAGGAAGGACAGGTTGGCATGTCCTGGATTTGCTGTTAATAAAATAAGAAGGACCTGTAGAGAAGTGATAATCAATGGCAGCATTTTCTGTAACAGCAGTGAAATAGTGGTGACTGAGATCTGGAGGGGAATAAGGAGGGGAAGTTGTTTTACTGGTCCTAGGCTTCAGGACAGCACGTTTCTACTTAGGTAACTGGGTGGGATCTGGGAGGCAGCTCTGAAGGGTGGAATTACTGAAGAGAGCTGGCAGGACTTTAGGAACATTGTCCTGCAAGCACAAGAAAGTTCCAATTACATTAAGGAAAATGAGTAGATGTGTTGGGAGACCAGTTTGATGAAGTAGGGAGTTCATGACTGAGCTCCAGTGCCAAAGTATGCACATAAGTAGAAGCAAGGACAATAACTTCCCAGGAATACAGGAATGCAAAAGCTGTTAGCTTTTCAAGGGGGCAGATCTCCATCCATAGAGATTTTCAAGATAGGACTACACATATCTCTTGAGCAACAGCCTTTTTTGGATTTCCTGTTGACTCTGCTTGGAGCCTGGGCAGAGGCTGAAAGCCCTCTGTAGGACTCTCTGTAGGACCTGAATAATTTGGTAATTCTATTAACTCAGGCAATGAGAAAGTATTAGGGCATGGGAGAGAACACTTTAACTCTCCCTGTATATTGCTTGTAATAAGAAATCACAATTAGTAGTCTTAGTTGAAATATTAGCCTCTGCAATTAATGTTACCTGAATAGCCCAGCATTTGAAGGCCAGAATAAATTGTAAGCTGTGAACATTATGGTCATTTTTGAGCAAGAATTTTGACGAAATGCAGTTTGGAGATGCCTTGTAGATGTCAACGTCACAGGACTTCTTATGCAGTGCATGTCCTGAAGCACAAGCTGAGGGCCAGTCTCATAGCAAATACTTTTAAGTGGTCCTGCTTATGCTAAATTTGATTAGTGGTGAGTATATATAGCATGTGTAGTGTTCAAGGGAACAGATAGTGTGGATTACAACAGTATAGAAAAATAAAAGCACTTTTCATAATCCTCATGCTTTGAGCACTACATCACAATGGACTTTAGAGGTACTGGGTGGTATAATATCATTATAGGATATGAAGTATTCTTGTTAAGTTTTATTTCCTAGGGCATTAGTCTTCAGAAGAACCAGTGTGTGATTTTTGGATTTCATTAGTGTTTTGCAAAATTGCAGAGGTGCAGGAAGGGGTGTATGAAAGCAGCCAGCAGTTACAGCAACTGCTGTCTTTTATGCTGCAGTGTTTTTTTTCCAGGCGCAACCTTGTGGTTTGTGTAAAAATTTTTACTCAAGTAGTAGTTCTGCTTGTATTTATAAAGCAGCGTTATAATTAGTCTGTGAGTGAAAAATCTTGTCTATTTTTATTTTATTTTTAGATGCTGTGTCTACTGCTTTAGTTGCTGGAAGTTGTCCTTTTTCTCTTCCTGCTTCTCTGACTCAGTCAGAAGCATCTGACTGTCCTCTAATTGCCCTTTCCTTTCTCTGCTGTAGGATGTGGGCTCCTGGATGAAAACACCATGGAGAAGACAATTGAGGTGCTGGAGCGGCAGTGTCATGAGAACATGAATCACGCCATCGAGACTGAGGAAGGGCTGGGTATCGAATATGATGAGGACGTCATCTGTGATGTGTGCCGGTCGCCGGACAGTGAGGATGGGAATGACATGGTGTTCTGTGACAAGTGTAATATTTGTGTCCATCAGGTTAGTGCCTGCAGAAATGTTGACACTGTCCTGTGGTCTTAAGTTTACCCAGGCAAGTGTGGGATTTGAACAGGTATTAAATGTCAAGTGGAGGACTCTGTGGTTTTCTGCCTATGAAGGGTGGTGCGATACTGAGGTGAATTTTTGGACTCTAACAATTACAGTAGATTAAGTGGCCAGTATAGTTAACAAGTGGACAGCTACAGTCTAACAGGAAGGCTAAGTGTGTTTTTGGGACATGCAAGTATTTCCTCTGTGACTGTAAATAATTTTTCCCCTATTACTAAATCTGCTTTTGAAGACAAACAGGACAGGAAATACTGGCTTGTCTGTTTGTGAGAAATCTAAAGATCATTTGTTTCAGAGCTATTTTTTTTTTCCTTTACTGACTAGTTATTTAGTCAGACGTAGACTGTCCAAATTTAGCCATCTGGAACCACATGTAGGCAGTTCAACAGAGTGATTTTTTTCAAAAGCCATCAGCACCTGCAAAAACCATGGTCTCAGTCTGAATGGTGCTCATGTTTATTGTGTTTCAGATGTAACCAAGACTTTGCTCTGCCTGAGTTTAGCATAGTCTGATAAAGGTATCCTTATAATCAGAAAAAGGGATATGAATCCTGTGGTTTCTATGCATGCTATTCTAGAAAGGAGTTTTGCTATAAATTGAGAAGACACCAAGAAAATTCTTTCTTCTTTTTCTTTTCTTTTTTTTTAATATATTTTTGTACTGACTGCAAGCAATATTTGGAAAACATATCTGGCTGAAAAAAGACCTGTCACCTCCTTGCTCACAGTGGGCTGGCTTCCAGCCTGGCTTCTTTCCTGACCTGAGTCCCCCTGTGAAGCAGCCTGTGAGCCTGAGCTGGCAGTAAGGTGGCCAGTGACAGGAATGTGGCTGGCAGCTGGGCTGCCTGCTTCAGTCCTTGCTTATGTCTGTTAAGGAGTAATGATGGATTAGCAGTCAAAGGCTCATGAGTGTCTGCTGCCAGCTGACCTTGAGTTGATGGTCTGCTGCCTCTGTCCCCCTCACTTTTGTCTGTGCTGGATCTGCCTGAAACAAACTGGAGAGCGTGTCTGGGCCAGAGCTAATCCTAACTATAACAGCAACTTGTTTCATTTTTAATCTGGATCAGCTTTGGTTCAACAAGTAGCCCCCAGTCTGTTTGTCATCACACAGTTTGGAGGTGGAGGAGAGGAGTGTGAGAAAATTCCTCCTTCATGCTACCCTGTTGTGCTGGCTCAAACACATTGTGAAATGAATGTTTTAGTAGTCTAGGCACCCTTTGCTTATCAGTTAAAATTAGGAAATAGTGTCAGTCCATTTCCAACACCCTAGATACATCTTAGATGCAATGGCACTTCTCCTCTAGTAACAGAAAGAATTCTGGTGGGAATATGCCACTGAGGAGAAGAACACTTGTAAAATTTGGATTGCAGCTCCCCCTGTTGGGCTTTTATAGAAGTTGTCACATCAAAAAAGCATTAAGGTTAGTCAGTCTTGCCGCATTTAATTCAGGAAAGTCCCCCTCCCTACAAGCCTGAGATAAAAGTGCAGTGTTTTATGATGTTATTTAATATTAAACATTGAGATCTTATAACCAGAAGGCTGGGAAGGCAAGTATGGGAATTTTTTAATAGATTTAATCTGAAAGAATGATTACAACTGATGATCTTATTGTTTTAAGTCTTTTAATGTTATTAGCAGAGATAGTGTGGCAAGATCTCTTAGAAATGATGAGATTTCCTGTGATATCCACCCTTTTGATAAAACTTTTATTTGGAGTGGTTGAGTGAAATTAGACCTCTATGGCAGCCAGTGATTTCAGATACACTCAGCTTCATGGAGGTAGGGGATGTGTATGTACAGCAGTATCCACCATTGGTTCCATTAAGAACCATGAGGAATTTGAATTGGAAATCAAACTATTTATTTTCCTTTTTTTCTTTTAATTCTTTAACTTAGCAAAACTTAAGAAATCTTTCATTTTTCACATGGTTTAGTGCAATACATGCAAATTAGACATAAAATCCAGCATATTATAATTGCAGTATGTGCTGTAATTTTTGTTTAAACATTATATAAATATTTAAAGGAAAAAAGTGCACATAACTATAACTACAAACATTGCAGGAAATGATTTCAGTCAAACAGCTCATATGCTTTCACATCTAAATAGAATTATGTTAGAGTGTCGTGTTTTTAGCAGTAGGAAATTGTGATTTTAAAAAGTATTAGATACAGAAGCTAATTTAAAGGAATATCCATGTTGTTTACTTCAGAAATTAAAAAGTCACTAAAAGCAAAGGTGAAGGTTTGTAGCACTAGTGCTGTTGTGCAGTCCCAATTGATATGTTTTATAAACAGGTGTAAAACTATTGCTTTTAAGGCTGTTTCTCTCTTAGATTACTTGACTCATATTAAGGTAAAGAAATCACAGAAAGATTGAGTGAAGGCTAGATTGTGCCTTTACTTTTTGAAAGCTTTGCTCTGTGAGAATATGAATGCTTGTGTGTGAAATAATTTCAGCACAATGATTCCAGTATCTGTTTTTCTCCAAGGCTTGCTACGGAATCTTAAAAGTACCTGAAGGGAGCTGGCTGTGTCGTACCTGTGTCCTGGGAATACATCCTCAGTGCCTCCTCTGTCCCAAAAGAGGAGGTGCCATGAAAGCTACCAGGACAGGGACCAAGTGGGCACATGTGAGCTGTGCTCTTTGGATTCCAGAGGTAAAACCCTAATTTCTGTCCTGTCCTCCTCCTTTTTCTTCCATCCTCTGCCTTTTTACATTCTCATGATTTAATGACATAATACTGGGCTTTATTCTGATAGGCCTGCTCAGTCTGGGAAGGAGTCCAGTATTCTATTAATGAGTCACTTTGTCACCTCCATTTACTCAGCAATCACACCCTGCCTTCCTGCCTGTCCATCTCACTCTGGCTGAGGAACAGAAGCTGCTGGGGGACACCCAGGGTGGCAGAACTTGAATCCAGGTGTTTCCACAGCCCATTCAGTGATTCCATGTTTTGGACATCTCCTCCTCTCCACACCAATGCAAGTGTGTCTGGCATAGTGATGAGGTGGCACATACCTGCAGGCATGGGAATTGCCTCTTGGATCCATTCTCTCAGGCTTGTGTGTAGTCACTTGTAAAACAATTCAGTTACCAGAGAAGCCAGGAAAACCCTTTGTAAATCTCTACTAAAATGGGAGGTCAGTTCCTGTCAGGAGTGGCCTTATGTACTGTCTGGGGGAAAGAAGGACATAGAGTTTGAAGACCCAGGGATAGATGGTTTAGGGGAGAATGTGTATTCTCATCTATTTTTTTTTCTTCCAAGGTACTAGTGTGCTGGAACTCCTTAAAAGAAACATTAATTATAAAGTCACTGGTATTTCCTCTTGTGGCCCTAACAAAGTGGAACAAGGCAGAAAGCAGGGAGGAAGGGGCTATAAAACATGTCTATGTCTTGTGGCAAAAGGTTCAAAGAGGCTTCATGAGTCACCAAGTGTAGTCTAGCATTGTTGCAGTCAATTGCACCAGGTATTCTCCTGCATTAATTCATTCAGCACTGTCTTAAAATCTTTTGTCTTCTCTGCCTTCCTTGTGAGTTACTGCTGTTTAAAGGCTTTCTTTTTGTTCCCTTGACTGACTGGGACAATCGAAGGTTTTTACTTTCCAAAGTGTACTCGTTGGTTTATATCCTCATTTTCTTCTGCCTTTACTTTACTTAGTGTAAATGTATGGTCTATTTCATGGGTTTTTTTTAAAATTGTTCTTCTAAATAAAAAAAAATAAATTAAAAAAAAAAATCAAAAAAGGAAACCTTGGTACCAGAAAACCTGTATTGAGTGTTTTGAAATTCAAGGTGTTTCTCTGCCTTAGATATCCTATTACAGGTATGTCCTCTGGCAGTCCACCACTAATGTGGTGTTAGCTGAAGCAGAAAGCAATAACGCCCCCAGCTGTAGAGGGAAGATAAAGTTGACTGTCCTGAGCAACTGTTGTGAGTGGCTGTGCTCAAGCCATTGAGCTGCCCTTCCCAGCCACCGATGTAGATCCTTTTGTACTGGTGCAGCTGCTGGTGACACAGTTAGCACGGAAGCGGAGGACAGCAGGGTGATTGATCATGTACATAACAGTTGCAGACAGTAGGCTTCAACAACCCATTGTCTTCACTCTCTCCCACTCTGAGAACTTCTTCAGAGTATAGCAGTCAAGATGTAACCGGGTGCAAGGTGAAGAAATGGAGAAAATTACTGCATGTTATGGCAGATGGATCATTTCTGCCTTGGACTGGGAGTTCTTGGGGGATGAAAAGGTTGTTCTGTGCTCTCTGGATCCCTTGTGAGCAGCAGAGTTCAAACGGACTTTGCCTTGACTTCTCTCTGCAGAAACATGCAGGTGGCACAAGGCCAGTATAAATAAATTGCACCTGACTCTGTAAGTGCCTCTTTGTGCTTTTACAAAGTGGGGTAATATCAACAGTCAGCAGTACAAGCTGAATGAACATTATTTCCAGTAGAAGTGTTTCCTAACCCTGATGAGTCTACTCTGAGGAAGGAGCAGGTAGAATATTTAAGGAGGCAGAGAGGGATAGGGAGAAGGTCTGTGTCAATTCCCAGCTCCTGCTGGGAATCCCAGTGTAAAGCTAATATTACTGTCTCCAGAAAAAAGTCATTGCAGATTCTGGTTTCTTTTTGAAAAGAATGTAGACAACTTGACACATTAACACAAGCCTTTAATTCCTAGGGGAAGTCTTGTCTCTCAGTGTAGTGGTAACAGTAAATCTTTGTGCAATATTGTTTCAGAAATACCTGTGCAACTTGTAAGCAGCTGTTTTGAGAATGGTCAAGTTAGATTCTTGAAAGGCTCTTTGCTTTTGGAAGCAAAAAAGCTACATTTGATGATATTGAAGAGCGCTGACCATGATTTTGTTGAACTACTCGGGCATTCCAGGGAAAGTCTTGTCACTTTTCCACCAATTTATAGGAAGGCCACAAGACATTAAATTGTTAGTCACATCTTTCTCATGAGTGCATCATGTATCGCCTGACTGTTCTTCTTCAAAACCTGAACCTTCTGAAGCATCTCAGTGTCTTCCTAATGAAGACTTTCAGAAATGTCACACAGCCAGTTGACCTCAGTATATTCCAGAAGATGCAGCCTTGCACTTGGCAGACCAGAGAGGAAAGTACTGTAACAAACATTGTCTTATTTGAGTCAGTTTATGTCATTAATTCATGAACTGCTTGTCAACAATTTTTTTTTCTAATGTGGAAATAATGAGCCATGTAATCTTTTGCAAAGCTGTTTTTTCCACCTACTTAAATGATCCTTAAAGCAATGCATGATAAGGAGAGAGTCGCAGAAATATTCTGAGCATAGCAACTGTGACTTGGCACTGCTATCTTTGGGTAAGTCTACCCCACTGAGGAGGTCTGCTGAAACAAAGCTTTTCATCCTTAGGGATTAAACAGGTTTTTAAATGATTACGTGCTGGTAACAGGTTTTGATTAAACAGGTTTTTAAATGATCAAGTAATGGATGAGGTACCCCCAGAGGGAAGCTAAGAAATTCAGCTTTGTCTACTGGCTCTTGTAAAGTTGCCAGTTTAATTATCACATGTTAAACTAATTCATACAACCAGATTTTCCTGGGTGTCTCTTACTGTGGAGTTAATCTATGAGAATTACTGTAACGTAATGCTCTTCAAGTTTTCTAGAAAAACAAAATAATTGTTCAGATCTTGTTCTTAACTGCTTTTTTAAGCTATCAGCTTTCTTCTGGCCTCAGAGTGCCACAGAGCATGACCTAGGAACCTCCTTTCTTTGAATTCTTAGGTTTGACCCCTTTGAGAAGAAGCCCATATTCCCACCACAGGAAATACAGGTCTGCTCTATTCAGAAAGTGTGGAGAGCTTCCTAGCTAGTATCAGCATTGTGGTTTTGGTTCAGCCAGGTATTGCTCTAAGGCCCACAACTGCTGAATTCAAGAAGTGTAGTAGAAGTGTCAAAATCCAAGCTGTTTTTTCTTGGGACAGTTATCCCACTGAAATCTTCTGCCATGTGCCATTCTCATACTGGCCCAGTTCTTCTGCATGTTAGTCATTCAGAGCTGGCCAAGATTTTGTTTCTGTGCTTGGATAAATCCTGTCAGGAGTGGCTCAGGGATGCCTACAGATATAGATAAATCTGTTTGGGTTTTCAAATCATAGAGCAAAGTCCTCATCTCCCTTTATAGACAACAGGCAACTGAGAAACTGCTATCACAATGGATATGTGGAAATCAATACAACAAAGAATAGGAAAAGCTATTTTGTCTATATCTGGGTTTTTCTCCTTTCTTTTAGTAGTATCTATAATCTGGTCTACCAGAGACAAATTGATTGATCATCCAGACTAAGGCTGTGAAAACTAGCACAAGACATACACCCTGCTTTGCAATAAGAGAAATTTGTTGTATTTTTTCTCAAATTATATTTGATACAGTCCATAGTACATTTGGATTATCCCTTGCAGTGGAAGTGCTCAGTGGAGAGGCAGAGCTGTATTTTGGCACTTTTAAAGTTAGACCTGTGAAAGCAGCACAGAGGGAAAAAAAACTGAACCACAAGGGAACGGAAATAAACTTAAGTATCACTTGCTGCATTCTCTCAAGTGGTAGTGGTTTAGGAATGATATTCCCCAATTTAGTGTTCCCACTGAAGCACTTCAAACCATGCATCACTCCCCTCTCCCTTGCAGCAGACTGGAGAGGGGATTTGGAGGCACAAATGGTAAGGATCATGGATCAAGATAAGAACAATTTACTGGAAGCATCAATTAAATGAGAAAAACAAAGCAAAACAAACAGTAAGAGCTACAGTATCAGTAGCAGGAGTCAGCGCTACCCGACCACTGGCTTCACATCACACTTACCTGACCAGAAGAGAGCCCTTCCCTCTACTCTCAGAAAATGATGTGAGCTGGTATAGAATGACCTCTGGGTCCTAGCCATGCTCCCTCCTGGCTAATGCAAAAATTAACCCTGTCCTGGCTGGAACCAGGACATTGGTTCATAACAAGGTCATGCTGTAGGTGCCTCAAACGTTTGCAGTAATTGCAACTCTGAATCACCAGGTTAAACTGATAGTATTCCACACTATTATCTGCATGTGGGATCTTTTAAGGTCCCTTTCTGAGGAGTATGAGCACATGGAGGTCTTGCAGGTAGAGAAATGAATGGATGGCTTTCTTCTGGTATAAATGGAGAGCTTGGTTTGTTTTGTTTGTTTTTTTTATTTCCTTTGACAATTGTTTTCTGCACTGCTTTTTTTCTTTACAGGTTAGTATTGCTTGCCCAGAAAGGATGGAGCCAATCACAAAGGTGTCTCACATTCCACCAAGTCGATGGGCTCTCGTGTGTAGTTTATGCAAACTGAAAACTGGTGCTTGCATTCAGGTATGTACTTGTCCCACAGTGACGCTGCAGGCATGAATGTGTCAGAGGGGCAGTTTCAGTTTTGCATTTTCTTCTTTCTGTGTTCAGAGATGCTTTACAACAAAGATGACTGTTGGATAGATGTCTGCTTCTTCATAGCCAGCTGCTATCAAATGAGTTGACTAGACAGCTTTAAGAATTAGTCTGGGTTGCTGCCTTTTGAATAAGGCAGAGGTGTTTAAGAGCCACTACTATATGTATCAAAGATGGACAGAAAACTCATTCCACTGAACACTCTTTGCAAACAAGAAAATACTATATCGGGTAATACCAACTTCAAAGGGATCAATCTTAAGAATGTGTAAGATGGTAGGGATGGAGTTTCATGTAGTTGAGGTAGTTATGTTTTTTTTTCTGGTTTGCTGCTGCTGTTAGTAACTGTGGCTTTTTGTTTTATTTTGTCTGCAGTGCTCTGTGAAAAGTTGCATCACTGCCTTTCATGTCACCTGTGCCTTTGAGCATAGCTTAGAGATGAAGACTATCCTGGATGATGGGGATGAGGTCAAGTTCAAGTCATACTGTCTAAAGCACAGCAAGAACAAACAGAATTCATTGCCTGATGTTGAGGAGCACCCCAAGAGCGTGTCAGAGCAGAAGCAAACAGAGAGTGAGAAGACGAGCCTGCGAGCCCAAAAACTCCGAGAGCTAGAAGAAGAGTTCTATTCACTAGTAAAAGTGGAGGATGTTGCAGCAGAGCTGGGCCTTCCTAAACTTGCTGTAGACTTCATCTACAATTACTGGAAATTAAAGCGAAAAAGTAACTTTAACAAACCGTTGTTTCCTCCCAAGGAGGATGAAGAAAATGGCTTGGTGCAGCCAAAAGAAGATAGCATTCATACTCGCATGAGGATGTTCATGCATTTAAGGCAGGACCTAGAGAGGGTAAGAATTAACTTGTAAAGTTTTAAAAAACTATTTGCAGGTGAGCAATGTCTTTTTGGATAAAGGTGAGAATGGGGAAAGCAAAGTGACATGATTTTAAAAAGAATAGTTTAAAAAATAAACAAGTAATGCCTTCAACTCCAGTCTTTTGATGTGCTGCACTACCTGCTGCAGAGACTTTCAGCAGCTGCCCCTCTCAGTCCAGTGAAAGATCTGACGTGAAAGCAGTGCTTCCTGACTTGCTTAGAAGTTGTTCCTTTGTGTGTTTTAACATGTGTATTTCTATGCACAATGGACAAATTTGGTAATTGACTCTATGACTTCCTCTTCAGTTGAATAAATATTTTAAAAAATGAGGAAATTTATTTCACCCACTGTAGTAGTAGTTAGTAATACAGATTAAACAAGGAAAAAATGTTACTTTCGTGAAACAAAAATAAGAGTGAGGCTTGTTACCACTTGGAGGCTGCCCATTAGTTTGGCCTGTTGGGTAGGAGTCGCCTGCAATTTTCAAGTGCCTAGAGGTAGGTAGTGAATGTAAAAAAGGTAATAAAATAAAATAGATGTGATGAGGAGAGGGTAAGTAAAGCAGAAGAGAGATAGTAGTGTTGTAAGAAAAGGGGAAACAGTATTGGGGAGAGAACAACATGAAAATACAGGAAGATTGTTGGAGCCAAGATTTGCACTTGTGTAACTGTTGTCTTGAATCTATCATAACCAATCTCAGATCTTTTCCAGGACTGCTTTTGATATGATAGCTTGCTTAAAGAAAAAATTTTAAATGCATTAACGTGCCTCAGATGGAGGGTTGGTGTTTGGGGGTGATGTGTTTTTTATTTTTCAAAAGACTATGTCAAGCTTTTTGTTTGATCAGTATTTGGTTTGCACCAAATTTTGTTGAAATTCATGTACTTATTCTGAGTGGAGGTGATTCATAATTTGAAATGCCTGTCTCCAAGTTTCTGAACTTCTTGTGCCACAAGATTTTTTACTCTGTTGTATCTTGGGATAAATATAAATTTGGGAATCTTGGAATTTTGTTTCTAGGCAACAAGATTCCAATTCTGAACAGACGGAACTGAGTGCTGGGGAAAGTATGTTTGGCAGATACCTTTCAACCAGCCCCTACGCTGTTTCTGTGTTTTAAAATCACTTTTAGGTGTTTATCAAGAACTTTCAGTGTCTCTTTTTATTCTATTGCCTTAGGTGGAAATGTTGCTATTAACTCAAACAAGTAGTAAAAGTAGAATTATGTGGAACTGAATCAGAATGGTTTGTGTTGGAATGGACCTTAAAGACCTCCTAGTTCCAATGCTCCTGCCGTGGACACCTTCCACAAGACCAGGCTGCTCAAAGCTCCATCCAGTCTGGCCTTGAACACTTCAGGAATGAGGCCTCCACAACTTCTCTGGGCAACCTGCTGCAGTGTTTCACTGTTAACAATGTCTTCCTTATGCCCAGTGTAAACTTACCCTCCTGCAGTTCAAAAACATTTCCTCTTTTTCTGTCACTGCAGGCTCTGGTCTCTCTGTTTTTCTTATAATCCCCTTTTAATATAAGGAAAATATAATATATAATATAAGGAAAAACTGCAGTGAGGTCTCTCCAGACCCTTCTCTTCTCCTGGCTGAATCTTTTTTTTAATGCATAGTTAGGTGTGTTCAGTAATATTCGCAAGAACTTTACCAAGGGATTTTGCCTGTAATGTTGTTTTGATTCTGTTGTTGATACATCTTTTAAACTATGTCTGGATTTATTTTCTTATTGCCTTTTAAGTCTCCTGTTATTCCTCTGTAGGTAAGAAATCTCTGCTACATGGTAAGCAGGAGAGAGAAACTGAAGTTGTCCCACAGTAAAGTACATGAACAGGTCTTCAATTTGCAAGTCCAACTCATTAATCAGGAAATTGCTGCAGGTAATCACATAAATGTAAAATAATTATAAATCCTGCCTGTATTAAAACTAAAGCAGTATTCTCTTTATGTTCCTGGTTAGTGCTTTTAATGCCATGTAAAAATGCCTTTAAGAAATTTGCAAGTACATAGTCAATCAAAGTAGCAACACAGAAAGAATTCTATAACTGGTTAAAATATTTACTTGAATATTTCTTTATTTAATGGCTGTTTTTGGTATATGCCTATTGCTCATCACTGTGGTATCCAGATAGCAGAAATGAGCTAGTGGTGATCTCTAGATTTTTGCAGTATTGGGTTTCTGGTCCATGGCACTAGTTCCCCACAGCAAGCCCTACCCTGCTGGTTGGCTCTCCAGCTGAGAAGGTTTTTTGCTTGCTGGCAGTAGTTAGTTCCTTTAGGCAAGAGAAGGAGTGAGTGATGGGAATTGCTGCTGTTCTCATGTGCCTTGTGCACATCATGAGCAGCACAGATTTCTTATCTTGCCATCTGCAGTTGCTCTCCTTCCTTCAAAAAGAGTTTAAGTTCTCTGGTTATTAATAGGGACTAGTAACTGCTTACAAATGCTGAGGTGCCAAACCCCACTTGGCCCTTTGCATTTACTGCAACTTTTTAAGATAAAGAACACAGTATTTGGAAAGGGGAAGAGCATATGCATCCCAGTGTAGTTACTGGGATTTGTGAAGTTAAGACTTCTCTGGTCTTTCAAGATACATACTTCACCAGTTTAGGGTGAAGACTTCATATTTTTTCTCTGCCCTGAAACATGAATAGGTTTCATTAGTACTGTAAGGTTTTCTTTTTATACTGCCTTAGACTAATACTTCATGGAAGCAGTGGCACTCTGAAGCTCCTTGCTTTTGTGTACATGCATTTTATTAGAAATGTCTACTAAGTTTATTTAATGTCTTTACAAATACAAGTGCTTTTTAATACTTACTATAATAGCATACTTGCAATGGGTGCTGTATGCATGTATTACCATAAACAACTTCTAGGTTGAGGTAAAAAACTCTTGAAACTTAGAGAATTTTATAATACAAAGCAGAGAGTTGAACTAAGTCCAAATTGAAACTCAGTTTGAAGCATTGTTTTTTCTTTATCCAAAACTGAATATGAACTTTTTTTTACAGCTTTGTTGGAACAGCTTCAGTCATATCTCAAAACTGGTTCAATTCACTGGCTTAAAGCCCTGTAAAAAGGGCACACTGTTGTTTTTAATGGAAATATTTAATGCTTACCTAAATTCCAAAGTGGTGGATAATTTGGAACGGTTTGGTTATCCCAACTTCGCCCTAGTGTCCCAAAACAATTTCACACTAATTATTTGCAAATGCTTCTTACTGTTGCATGACTGTATAATGGACTATAAAAGTTGTTATGGATGACAAAAGAAATTACCCTTTTTAAAAATTCCTTTTCTCTTCTGCTTCCTCTCCTCTTTCTCCTGTAGGCCATACCCTGACAAGTGCACTAGAGAACACACTGTTCTACCCACCTCCCAGGATCACCCTGAAGTTAAAAATGCCCAAATTAGCATTAGGAGACTGCAGAAATAACTCGCTGAAGCCTGGCAACAGACCGCTTTCTCCTGACAACAACAGCACTGTTTACAGCAAACGGAGTGTGCCAATGTCAAAGGAATCGTTTGAAATTAAAGCAAAATCTTATGCCAGGTATCAGCACGACAGCAGAAGTAATGGGTTGCTGGCAGGGATCGGCAAGCCTCGGAGCGAGGCAAAGGATTCTGGCCCCACACAGCTGATGGAGTTCCACCGGGGCCAGCCATCCGGGAAGCCTTTAGCGCTCCAGGCTGCTTTGCATGGACACTCTTCCATCGGGAATGGGCGGGTGCAGCAGGAGAACTCAAGGCTGGTGTCCAAATCCAATGGTCTGATGGGCAGGGCTGGAGATGTGAGCCAGAGAGACAGCTCCAGCCAGACGTCCTACGAACAAGAGTCTGTGCTCACAGCTCACTTGGCCAGCCAAAGCGGATTCCGAAAATCCACCATAGAACATTTCAGCCGGTCCTTTAAAGAGGCTACCAACAGTCTGGTGAGGACCACAGAAGATCTCCGGTGCTGTGAAAAGCCAACAAGAAGACCTGCAACAAAAGATCGCTTGTGGAGCAAGCAGACACTTGAAGGTGCTCCATACCAGGACAATGATGGGTACTGTCCTGACTTAGAGCTGAGTGACTCTGAAGCAGAAAGTGATGAAAACAAAGAGCAAGTGAGGTTAAGACGAAGTAGCTCAGAGAGAGAAAGCCCAAGTAAGGACTTCGGAAGAGACTGTCACAATAGAAACAAAAAGAATATGATATCTCACAGTTCGGTACAAAGGTGATTAGAAGCCCCCACGGGGTAATTCAGCCTTTATGTGTTCCGTGTACCAGTGCAAAGCTCAGCATCAAAAGGTTCCAGAAAATAGTCTAGGACCTATTTAGGAAGAGCTGCAGTAGGGGATGGGGGAAGGGAGAGAAATCAGAGTAGTTTCGTTCAACTGTGAATTGGTTTGCAGTCTTTGCAAGGTTAGCTCAGTTATCCACAAAGCCATGTGGAAATTTAAAAGCCAATGTGTGTTTTATCAGAAGGTAACATCTGGGGAAGCACAAAGCGGGTAATTGTGCAAAACTTCAGGAAACCGCTTCTGCCTTGCCAGCTTAAATGCAAGGCACCGTGTTCGTGTGGAGGCAATCTCCTGGTGGTGGACGGGTTTTAAAGAAGTCCTTGCATTGCTCTAATGTGTTGCAAGAGACTGCAAACGGAGACACTGAAACTGTCTTGTTACGGCACCTGCAGGATGGCTTTGATCCAGCAGTGCACTCGCGGATGTGTTAGGACGTTAAGCACGTGAAAAGTCCTGCTGGTTTCCCCCGGGAACGTTTGTGCTCAGATATCCAAGCACATGCCGTGTGCTCTGCTGGATCAGGCCCGATGTGACTACTAAGTGACGATCCCCTTGAGAGGCTTTGAGCTGCAGTGGCGTTTGCAGGCTCCCTGCAGAGGGCAGAAGCAGGCGTCGCTGGCGCTGCCAAACTCGCTGACCTCTAGACGTGCCCCCATTCCCTGCTTTTGCTGAAGGTTGTGTTTCTCTTCACAATAATTCGCTTATTTTGTAAATATACAACTTCTAGAACTTCGGTTTTTTTAATCTCTGTACATAGATGCTTGTTGTGGGATGCACTTGTAAATATTTTACCCAGCTAACAAGTACAGATGGCTAATTTTGTGGATAGTGTTTACAAAAGTAGATGTACTACTTCAAAGAAAAATGCTATTTGACACTTACATTTAGGCAATCACCAGTGATGCCAGGTTCCTCTTGAAACTGAGATTTCATATCCAGAGGTGTTTTTAACCTGGTATTTTTAAAGTCAGGTGAATTAGAAATAATTTTAGCTGAATTTTTTTTCAGGTGCAAATTTTCAACCCTAGTTGTCTGAACACAGGCATAGGAGTCTTCTGGCATCTAGGTCTGTAAAATTTTAGCCAGTCATCATTTAGAGTATGATGGTTTAAGTAAGAATGGATTTTTTTAATTGCTGAAAATCTACTATTTTATTACGCTGCTTTTCAACCTCTGGATCAGTTGCTATTTCCCAGTCTAACACATTTTTTGTATGTCCTTCAAAATCAGTGGTTGTTAAATAGTGATTGAATTTCAGCCAGTACTGACTGAGGAGTCAAGAAGGGAAGGGAATGAATCCCTTTCTGTTTGTTTCAAAGACGGGATTTTTGTTTGAATGCAAACTAACTTCTTGTTTTACAGATGGTGTTGTGTTCATATACAAAGCAATTGTACTGTTTTTGTTTGAAATGCTGTACATTTCATAGACAGGCAACATCCTCTGTCCCCACATCACTGGCTGAAATGACCCATAAGTTGTGCAGGGCACATTGTACAGTTCTGTTGAAGGTTCAGTTTTGTATACAAACAAAAATGTGTTCCCCCACAGATGACTATGCAGGATCTGAACAGCAATTTGTTTCACTTCATTTAGCGAAGTGAAGTTTTAATTTAGTTATAATTTATTGCTTTTAGGTTGGGAAATGGCAACAGCATTTTCAGATTTGTTATAAACTTTGAAATCTCCCTAGTTTGCAATAGGACTAGCAGGTCAGGGGCTGGAGGACTCTTGAATAGTGAAATAAATTACAAAAAAGTATATTTGGCCAATCTACTCTGTTTGCTTCATGCATCTTAAGTTGTTTGTTTTTTTTTTTTAAACTTCTTGATTTTATGTATATTTGTGTAATTGATCTTTCTAGAGCTGTATCTTCAAAAGTTATTTCTTTTGGTGTAAATATACAGTAGCAATTTAGGTTTCCACATATTTTATTTTTATGGGAAATGCTTTGTGTTCTAAGCCATGGGTCATTCAGAATAAGTAAACAAATGTCTGTTCATTTGTATTCCAATTCTGATTCTCTTAGTTCTCCTTCAATATTTATTAGTAATCCTCTCTCACTGGCCATGAAATTTTATGAAGCTCTTATTGGGAACACTTATCTGGGAGGTCAGCAAAGCATTCATGTTATTTTGTGGCTGGAAGCATATGACAGAAGAGAGGGAAAATGGTGCTTCAGCAAAACTCAGCGTTTCTGCTCTTCTGGGATTATCAATTCAGTCGTTTCCAGTCTGGGCAATGGTTTTGCTAATTTTTACATGATTTTAATAGACATATGAAGGAGCTCTTGGTTATGTAGTTCTCAAGTATTGTCCCCAAAGTGCATTTGCTAGTTTTTATTGTGCGTTCGGTGGCTAACTGTTTGAAGTATTACCTCTTAACCTTATTTGTCAATTTTTTGTTGTGTTTTTGCATTTTGTTTTATATATATAAATATATATATATTCAATTTTCCAAGATGGACTTGGTCTTTTTCAGATGTCCCCTTTTTACAAGTACTTTTTCATTAAATTATGAAACTGCTAACAATATTTTCATTTGTTGTGATTTATTCAGGGCTTTACCCTCTGTGTTTAGCAGGTTGTAAGACTCATCAGTACTGTGTCCATCAGCAGTAAATTATTTCTGCAGATTTGGCAATACTTTAACAAGTTAAGTATCCAGGAAAACCCTTCCCCCTCAGCCTCCCAAAAAAGAGTAACTGAGCACTAATTTGCTGTGTATAGCAAATAGCGCAGGCCTGGCTTTTGTTTCTGCCTAGCTGAGCAAATGTAACAGACCATTTGCTGGCCTGGCCTCGCTTTTCAATGTATTTGCTTATGCTGTAGTATGGCTGGTGTTCCCTGGTCGGACAAAGTGAGTTATAGAGGAAGAGCTGTAGCCAGGCCTTCTGTCTGCCCCCCTCTTGTACCCCTGCAGACGTGTGCAGCTGAACACTCAGCACTCTGCATAGACAGGACACAGTGGGGCGAGCAGGTTCCTGGGCTCACGTCAGCTTCGTGCCAGTTTTACCCGACCTTTGGCTGTAGTTCCCCCTGCTCCCACAGGCCGGTGCTGTGATGTGCCTTGCTGGCACAGAGGAGCTGCTCCCTGGGCTAGAGCAGGGAAGAGGGCAAAATGAGAAAGTGGAGGGAAAGGTGCTGGGCTAGCTGCACAACTGATCCCATGACATCCCTCCTGCTCTGACTGGCCTTGTAGCTGGTAGCCTTCAAGAAGGTTAGGATTTGCAATGTGGAAGTTGCAGGCAGCAGTGACCCTCCTGCCAGCGATGGGTCTGGCAGCAGCAGAATGAGTCACAACTGAGCAGCCAGCAACACACTTGTGGACTTGTTTAAGGACTGGAGTGAATGAGCAGGTGGCCCCAGGCAGGCTGGAACTGCAGCTGGAGAAAGCCTGGGTGAAATGGAGCCCAAATCCCTCAGCTGAAAAGCAAACAGGAGGCAAAAAAAAAGGAGAAAAGGCAGTAAAGGTGCAGACAGAAGGGAAGAAAAATCAGCACTAGGAAGAAGCAGTAAGTGTTGGAACTGTCAGTTGTTTTTCAGGACCAGGATTTCTTCTTCCCTAAAGGCATCTTGCAACAGATAACAGCAACAGACTTCCTTGTTGTGACTTTCTGACTGGTGCTTCTAATTCCCTCTCCACATACAGTGCTTGTGGCTGGGATGTGCGAAAGACAGGGCCAAGGAAGGAGATTGATGTCCCCATTAATTTGGGAACAGCTACTATTGGTTTGTGGAGTCTTTTCAAATAACTAAGTGTGCTTACTTGTTGATGGTAACATGGGCCAATGACTACAGGGGCTACACAGTGGTTCTGAGCACCATCATTTCTGCATTTATGTTGCTGCCCTAGAAGAAATGTTTCTCAGTTATAACTTGTGTCTATCACTTGTGGAATGTTTCCTTTGCACCATGAATCCCAAATGACTGAAGGAGAAATGACAAATGTTTGGCTATTAAAGTTAAGCCTGAATCATTCCCTTGATTTTGATGTGGTGCCGCTGGTGACCTGGCCCGGGTGTACAGGCTGTGCTGCAGACGCGTGATGTGGATCTGGTACCTGGGAGGGACCCAGTGTTCAAAGCCTGCCTCTGTGAGCTGCCAAGATAATCCAGCGAAACCACGCATTTTGGTCCTTGGGAATTTGGATGATCCCAGTACTTGTAAAGGTTTAGCACTGCAGGGAATGGACACATCCATTAGGAAAATATGCTTTTGATGCGAATTAAGGAACAAAAGCTGCTTGCACAATTGGGGAGCTTGGCATGCAAGGGAAAAATACCGGGAAGGGCAGAGACAGAAAACAATGGAGTGCCTCAAAGCGGCTTCCTTAGGAAGAAATGAAGAGACACAGACTTCTGGGCTATGGTTTCATAAGAGATGCCCTCCTAGAGCTGCTTCTGAACCTTCCTTTTACACCAGTTTCGTGGCTGAACACTTTCGCCAGTCCTGAGGAGAAACTCTGCACTATGTCCCTCTTGCAGAGAGGATTCTGGGATAATGGCTGCCAGGCTCTGCTCCTGACCAAGTCAGTGCATCTAGCAGGATGTGACAGGTGGATTAAAGTGACTGCAAGCACAGACTTCTGAAAGAAAATGTTACATACCAGTTGGGTAAGTTGTTTGAAAATAGCAGATGTGCATGCCTATTTCTGTTCCTAAAGTTCACCCCTCTGCAGAGAGCTTGGATAAATTCGTGTGATTTACATGATTGTAGAAGGAGAAGCAGCCTCGTGTATTTGCTCATTAGTTTCCCTGCCTCTGTATGCATCTTCCAGATGATCTTTCTTTTTCCAGTAGGCTTCTTTTGTCTGGGACAACCTCCTGGATCCACCTTGCCCTGCCCTTTCTCTGGGATTCTTCTTTTGTTTCAGTCTGGGCAGACGCTCCCTGCCTTCCATTGCTTTCTCAGCAGCCTTGGAGCTGGGTATCTGCCTCGCCTTGGCTGCTTTATCTGATATACATTGTTTTAAATCTCTGGATGGGCTCCATGACACCTTCATGGTTTCTTTTGGCTTAAACATCCTGAAGACATTTTTTTCGGTTTCTGTTGTTTTTCCTCAGGTGCTGCCCCACCCACCTAACCCGAGGAAACAGCACTGGGGAGCAGGACACAAGTTGTATTTTGACAGTTCCATAGCAGTTCCAGAGTTGTTCTGCTCCTGAAATTGGTGGGCCAGTGTCCTGAGGAAGAATTTAAAACTTAGCACAACAGCAATGTAAAAGGAAGGTGTCATCAAGAAACCTCCTGGTCATCTGAGAGCTCCTGAGCAGTACCTATAAAACTTCAAGACTTCAAGAGCAGTGCCTATAAAAAGTGTTATATGCTGTTTGGAAAAATGGCTCTGGTTGTACCTCGGGAAGTGCAGGCCCCAGTGAGAGAATGAGTCCTCTGAGGGGGAAAACCACCTCTGAACTAGCCCACCCACTTCACCTGAAACCGTGGAGTCTTCGTGCATTTCTTTGTAGTTCCTTATCTTAGAAGGGTGGTGCTAAGTAATTTGGTAACCCCTGTCACTGGCATTTTAGTCTCCATTTGCATCTGGTTGAATGGAACCCTGACCACAGCCCTTTCCCTCCTTAAAACTGGCTCAGCCATTGTTCTGTTGTCTCCTCTAAACTGAAGTAGGGGCAGTCTTTTGTCTGTTTCCTGATTATTCATTTTATGACAAGCCAGACGTCTCTCCTGGTTAAAGGAGCTGGATGAGCCAGGTGATGCAGATACTAATGAGCAAGTCGTAGTTGACACTCACAAATGGCTAGTACATAAACCAGACTCCTCAAATTGTCTCGTTGAACATCTTAAAACTCTGTGAAGTCACCCTAAATCTGCAGTTAATGTGAAATTTATTTTTGATTTGGCCTGAGGAAGGATTTGCATGCCTGTAAGCTGCAAACACTGAAATCACTGTTGCTAAATCAGTCACTTGAATGAAAGATGCTGCCTTTCCTTGAAGTCCTGGCTCTTCAAGTTGCATGACCTCTGCTGTGACTATAATTTTGCAGCTGCTGCAGCACATATCAATGCTCTTTTTTTTTAATCCTGAGGCAAGCAAAATGCAAATCCAGGTCACATGGGGTACAAAGACCAGAAAAGTAAGGCATTAATGAAAAACCCTTGGCGGTGCTCCACTGAAGAATGCTTTCTGAAGCACCCTGTTGCCTAACTGCTCCCAGTACAGAGCAGAGGTCTGGAGAGGCACAGGCTGAGAACTCCAGATTTGTGAGGCAGCTTAAGGCAGCAGAAACTTGCACTTGTTGGTGTTCCCATGACAAAGCAGTTGGAGGTGTATGTGTGACAGTGTGAAGGTGTTCACAAAGCCCTGGTGAAACTGGCTGCAGTGGAAAGGGTCCCACATTTGCTTAAGCATTGTATTATTAAGTGAGAGATGCTTTTTCATGATCCTGGGGCCAGTATAGAAGGAATTGTGCTGAAAGAAGTCTGTTTAATAAATTGTAGTAAGTACAGGATGTAACTGTCATTTTTGTAAAAAATGGTCTTTAAAGGCTAAATACTTCAATATGACTTCATGGTGATTTGATGCAATCCCATGTGGAAAAGATCCCCTGTCTGAGATTCTTAATCCATTCTGCATTAACTTGTGTGACAGTGTTAAGTGTTAGACACATAAATTAGTCAATGGCAAATCTGCTGGTGCCACCTTCTCCCAAGCAGACATTTGCAAACAGGAAAATGGAGTACTTTGGCAAATGTTTTATTATGTTTAAATACACAACTGTGATCATCCAGACTAGTAAACAATTGAAACTTCTCAGCAGTTTGATCTCTCCTGGAGTTACTTGTTGCTTACTAACAAATAAAACCTGATCTGGATACACAAGCCAATTCCAAGAGCTATACTTGGCTGCAGACATTTCACAGCAGTGCCAACTCTTGCTTTCCAGCCAACTGATTGCAGTGACCAATTTCATGCTTCTACCTCTGCTCTCGCTTGGTGTTTTTTCGCTTGTCCCTCCATCTGTGAATCCCCAAATGCAGTGTTATATGCTAGTGAAGAATTCCCATGTGCCCACTCTGGTTGCCCTAAAGGCTTTAACAGGCTTGCACTGAGGTTGTGGCTTCTTGGGCTCCACTGCCCTTGGCACAGTCCCTGCTCTCAGCTGTACCCTGCCCATCTGCCGAGGGGGCCTGACAGACTCCATACTCAGAAGCAGCTCTTGGGATACAGAGAGCTGATATACAGCATTTGCACTTTGTACCAGCCATGGATAAGGCCTAGAGCCCTCCCAACTTCAAGCAGGAAAGAGGACTAACAGTAGTAAAGACTACAGCTGAAGGAAAAAAGACAAGGATTGCTCTAAAGATGAAGAAATAACAGATCAGGCTCATAAAAGGAGAGAAAAACAACTGTAACTTCCCAGGAATGAGCAGAAGTAAAATGCAGTCTCTATAGCACCTGAAATGGTCCAGCACCTCTTCTTGCCTACATTCGATGAGGGTGGGGGGATTTTTCCTGCTGTGTGGTGCTCTGGGCTGTTCTCCAGAACTGCTGAGCATTTCCTGACTGGCAAGAAGGGTTAATGGCTTTTGGCAGGCTGTGGGAACCTGCAGGTTGGGGCCGGGCTGGGGCTTGACCCTACAAGGCCTCCCACATCACGGATCTCCTCTTTGTGTTCTTAATGGTTATAGAGAAGAATTCCACTTCCCTGCCCCTCCTGCCACGTGGAATAAATGCAAAGCTACCAGTGTGTCCTTTGGAATCCACAGAGGTGCTGTGTAAGCTCCCTATCAGTCAGATTTGGAGGCCACTCAGCAGACTCTGTGGCTGCGGTGCAACAGTGGGAAGTTCCCAGTGGGGAAGGCACAATGCAGCACAAGCTTTGGCAGCCACCTCTTCTGTGCTCTTCTCTCCCACAGTGAACTTGTATTGGCAGAAGACCTCATCTGATGAAGGCACATCACCACAGATTCCTCCCTGCTCTGCTTTTCTATAGCCTTGGATTAGCCATTGCAGGGAAGATGAAGCAGGGGTGCTGTCCCATGTAACTAGAGATCCAAGCTCCAAATGCATGGCACAGAGTTTGTGTTGTAACCTAGTGCTTACAGAAGCTGTTCATTTTCTCCCAAGGTGTGTGCCAGCACACAGCTTATTTTGATGCCTCTAAACCATGCTGGCAAATGCTTAAGTCAGCAAGGAACAGAGGTGGGTTGAGGGTGTATCTCCTGTTGCTGCTGGATTCAGTAAGCTCTTGCATTGTATCCCAAAAGGCCTTGTAGTGTGCAAAGACAATGGGAGAGCAGTAAATGTGGCTCTGCTTTGTAAGAAGCAATAATTGTTCTTCGTTGTACTTAATGAATTCTTTGCATGTTTGGGGTTTTTTTT
>VXBR01008110.1:224569-252408 GCA_013400215.1 Cisticola juncidis
TTTTTTTTGTTGTTGTTTGTTTGTTTGTTTGTTTGTTTGTTTTTTAAATTTCTGCATCTTCTTTCTGTGTTGTAAAATGTTTGGAAAAAAGGAGAGAGATGTTGTGCTTTTTTTCTGGATGTTTCTCTGTGTTGGTTGTTGCTACTAATTTGCTTGCCTCAGGTCTGAGATGAAATCCTGCTATTTGTTCTACATGCAGCAGTAGGATAGAAAGAGAGAAATTCAGAGCTAATCACTGAAGGAATACCATGGAAGCCTATAAAATAGAAGCCTAACTGCTCAGATAAGGCAAAGATAAGTTAATGACTATCACATCAGAACTCCATCAGAAGAAGCCTACATGAAACACATGTTAGTGAGGTCATGTAACCCGTGAACTTTTCAAATATACCAATAACAGAAAAAACTGACCAAGTGAAGCCCAGGCTGTGACCACCTGCTTTATGAATAAAGGCAACCAAATGAAAGTATTCAACAGGAGATAATTGCCAGGAGGAGGGTGTATAAGGAACAGATAAAATCCCTAAGAGAAGCTGTGGGAGTACTACCTCCCAAAAGACCCTGCTGGGTGCTGTGATCACTGGTGTGCAGTGCCCCTTGAGTAATAGGGCTGCTAGACGAGCCAGCTGGAAACCAGTCTGGATGGGAAAGAGGCGAGTTTTGGAGCAGCTGAGTTAATACTGGTTTGTGGGGACACAGCAACAAGCCAGCCTGTGCCTGCCTTGTGCTCCTGAGTTTCCAGGAGGTGACACACAAGGCATGGAGCAGTGAGACTGAAGCCACTTGATGTCACTGATCCCTATGGGGAATCACCACCTCCAAGTCAAAAGACAGTATGTCATGGGATGCTCAAGATATAAAAAGTACCCATTGCTTTGAAACTTGAGGTCTGGGAGCTGTAGTAGGCAGAGCACAGAGATAAGCAAGCACAATAGACAACAGTACCTGCAAATTTTGGTGCCAGCTGTTTGCCTCGTGCGTTTGGAAACTTGAGACTATACAGCTCGGGGAGTAAAAGAGGACAGGACATGCTGAAGGTTCAGGATTTCTGGATAACCAGGGTGCTGTTGCAGGAGCTGTGAAGGAACCCTGGTGCTGGAGTCAGAGCCAAGTCTCTGTGGCCACCTACACCAGAGCAAGAAGGCAGGGAGAAACCAGTCCTTTCGGGCATCAGCCTCTGCGGGGCCTGAGAAACCCGGCCACCGCGGTGGGAAGGCTCTTCTCCCTCCTTTGCCTCCCTGCAGCTCTTGGAAGGGGGGAGTGCCGAGCCGCTGCACCTTGGACAGCCGCCACGGCAGCTCCTGGCGCTGGCCTCGCTGGGAGAGGAGGATCCCGCAGGGCCCGGCGGGGCAGCCCGGCCGGGCGGGGCCCGCCCNAGCGGCCTTTGCCTCCCCGCGCCAGCTCGCACACCCCGGTTTGATTTTTTCTCTCCCTTTCATTATTCCCCGTCTTTTCTGTTTTTTCCCCGCAGGCCGTGGCGGGGCCGGGGTGTAACAGGCGGTGAGGACTCCCTCCTTAGCCCATGTCGTCCGTCAGGATCGAGTGCGTGGCCGAGGAGGGCTGCGGGGTCGGGGAGTCGCCGGTGTGGGACGAGCAGGAGGGCGCGCTGCTGTTCGTGGACATCACGGGCAGGAAGGTGTGCCGCTGGAGCCCGCTCACCGGCACAGCGCAGGCCATTGCCCTGGGTAAGGAGCCGCTGGAAACCTCCCGTGTGCGGGGCTGCACCTTGGCACTCGGGCTGTGTCCCTCGGCGGCCGCACGGTGCGCAGATCTGGAGACCTTCAGCCTGGGTTTCCTCGGTCGCCAGCGCACTAGGAGACACTGGATACAGACCAGACCTAGTCCTGGGACTTTCCTGACGACTTTTTGCTGCTATATTATGTTTGATCTATTTATTTTCCCTGTAAATTGTCCACAGCTCACTCCCTTTTCTTCCCCCTTAGTCCCAGAGGCAAAGTTCTTCTGTCGTTGTAGCTCTGATGTGAATGATCAGTGCTCATAACATTTTCTGTATTGAAAGATTTCCAATAACGACTTAAGAAGCTGACGCTTTTTTAAGGTAGTGGTGTCACCAGCTAGAGTCTCAACGGTTTAAGTATTTTTTCCAGAAAGTAGGAGATATGCTAACTTGCATTAAAAAAGGATTGCAGATTTACTGCTGGATGATGTACTGCTGGATGAGATAGAACTGTGTTGAGAGACAGCTCCTTAAGTGGTTTCAGTACAATTTATTATTTTCTCATGTTCAATTACACTCAGTGAAAATCAATTTTGCCTACCCATAAGCTGTTCACATTATTCACTAGGAACTGATCTGAGCTTATCTGCCTTTCAAATTACTGTAGTTGCCAATTGCAAGATGACAGAAGGCCTGATACTAATTTTGGAAGTGTTGCTTCCCAAACTTACTTCCTTGTAGCTCAGCTCACACTCAGAGGGAGTGTGCTTCTCCTTGCCTTTCCCCTCAAACTGATCTACTTTCAAAGGTGTAATATTTGATTTGTGGCCTCTCTGGAGACAAGGAAGGGAGAGCAGCTGTAGTAGCTCCTTCTTGGTTTTTTTTTAACCGTTTTCTCTCTTTAGTAATAAAATAATTATGATTAATAGGCGTGCCTTTGGGAATGCCATGATTAAAAGAAAAAAAAACAAAACAAAAAACCCAAACAACCAAAGAATGCCATGTGATTATAGCAGCAGGTTTCCAAAGTAGAAACTAAGAGAAATTATTCATTATTAAAGATTTTAATAAGAGAATTACAACAACCTCATGCTTAGAAAACACTTTAAATGCCCTTTGTAACTCCACAGGGGAAGCACCATAGCTGCATAACTGGGCCTGGAGAGGAGACCTTATGGTCAGTTTTGTCTTGGGCATAAGATGGTGCTGCAAATCAATCAATTCCTGCAGATGCTGCTTTAACAAAGCCCTGTGGGGTAGCAGTGGACTGAACTGGGTGCTTGGCTGAGGCACTCCTTGCACTGGGTTTGTGCAGTGAACAGCAGGGTGGCTGAGTCCTCGTGCACCCCTTTCCCCTGGGGGGATGTGTGAGGAAGGTATGGAGCTGTTCCAGTGGCTGTAGGGGCACCTGGATGTCCAGCACCTCCCACGGAGACAGCTGTGCTTGGGGACTGCTCCCCCCAGGGTCAGAGGAATGCCCTGAGCAAAGCCCAGGAGGAGCATTTGCATTTCTGTCATGGTGCTGCTGCTGCCAGCGCTCCACAGGGAAGGGGCATCCTGAGCCGTGAGCCGGATACAGCTGGAAAGGAGCAGTTCCTCTTGTCACACAGTGGTGACTGGTGGTAGTCATAAGTGTTTCTGAAAGTATTACCTCATTATACCCCTGCAAAGCTATAAATACAAGAAATTTCAGTTTTAAATTAGAAAATTAGTGATTAGTCCCATTTATGGAAAATATTATGCTAGGCTTGGCTGCCATGCCTAAAATTATTATTCCTTAGATTGCATCTGATTGTAGGCTTTTACAGAAATGTTGTCTTCACACTCACTGTTGTTTTTTTACTAATTCCTTTATGATAACCTGCAATTGAGGTTTTATGTGTAATAGCTCAAGTGAGTGTAAACTAATCATGGAGCATTTACTAGTTTTCTGTTTTGTTTTAGCTCTTGGGAAGCTCTGCTGCTCCTTGGTGTGTTTTTGGTGCTGCTGGAGGTTTGTTTGAGTGGCACAACAGAGTGTGGTGCAGGGGGGTGTCTCTCCTGCCCAGTGTGACCTGTCCAGTGCAGAGATACTCTGCCTCCATCACTGCAGAGCTCATTGGCACAGGAGCTGTGCTAAATGAACACGGTTGCTCTAGAGCTCTTGTGGCAATTGATTTTTCCCTTGGAGATGAGGGAACCCATAATAGTAAGCTATTCTAAACAGCATATGTTCCTGTCCCCCTTTTTATATTTCTTTTTTAAATAAAGCACCTAGCACAACTAGGCACTGGTAATGATTATAGCTCCTGGTAGTAGTGGTAATACTCAGGTTCATGTGACATAATCTGGTTCTGTGTATTTAAACATCAATTGTGTTGGTAGAAAAGTAGGTTGTTTCTCTTGCCTGTGGTTTCACTGAGTTCAGCTGGCATGTCTAAAGTGGGCATTTCTAAAGAAAAGAAATGTCTCTTCATAGCACTGTCTCACTTTTCAATTTCACCCTGTTTCCAGATGCCCCTGTGAGCTCCGTGGCCCTCCGGAAGTCTGGGGATTATGTCATCACCCTAGGAACCAGGTTTGCTGCTTTGAAATGGAAAGAGCAGCTGGTAACCACCATTACTCAAGTGGACAAGGACAAAGCAAATACCCGATTCAATGATGGGAAGGTGGATCCTGCAGGGAGGTATTTCGCAGGTATGCTGCAGTCTCTTCCTTCTCTCTGGTGCTTGCTGGGTTTTGGTGATAAGATGCAGTGCTCAGATATAGATGCAGCAAGTTTTCCCTCTTAGTTAAATGGTGGGGACTTTTTTTTTTGTTGTCTTCAAAGAGAGTTTAAACCCATTTATACATCTATTTATATCACATGGGCACTATCTAATCTGGACTGTTTTGTTAAAAAGAGGCTGAGACTACTCGGAGCCTGCCTAGTTTAAGATACTGGCCTTTTCTCTTCCCTATCTACTGCTGGTTTGAATACTGGAAGGGTGCCAATAGAAAATACTTTTCCAGTGAGAAATTTATTATATTGTGTGGTTTGTTCTCTGTAACTCAGAATATAATTTCTAAAAACTAAGGAACTATTCATCCTGAAGATGAGAAGGCTCAGGGGATCCCACCTGTATATGTAAGGACCTGACTGGGGAGGGAGTAAAAGAGATGGAGGCCAGGCTCTGCTCAGTGATGCTCACTGAAAGACCAGAAGGAGTGGGCACAAACTAAAACTCAGCCAATTCTGTATGAGTATAAGAAAACTCTTTCACTGAGGATAACCAAACAGTGGGAACAGGTTGTCCAGAGAGAGTATGGAGTCTTCATCCATGGAGATCTTCAACACACGACACTGGTGGGAGGAACCTGTGGTGTCTGACCCTGCTCTGAGCAGGGGTAATCCTGGATGATGTCCAGAGGTGCCCTCCAGCCTCAGCTATGATCCTGTTCTCCTGTTTTCTAAAACAACATTCTGTGCTTCTAAGCTTTTCTTCTGTGCTTTTCTAAGATAACATTCTGTGTCGTTCAAGTCCCCAGGCCTACCTTAACCTGCATTTACCCAACCTCTCAAGAGTCAGTCTCAGCTGCCAACTTCACTCTGCAAAGATGAGATTTGCTTTAAAAGAGGCATTAGTGTAAGACTCATTCTGAGGGAGGAGGTAGTTTTTTTCCACTCCCTCAGCTCTACAAGATATTAAGATATATTGTAAGTTAAATGCTGGCCACACCTATATTAATATATGAATGACCGAACAAAACATTTTGCAGGAATCATGCTGCACACCATTTCTGCCACAGAAATGTTCAACAAAAGAACAAAGGCTGTGCTTTGCCACCTTCTGCTAAAAGCAAGCACTTTGGAAGTCCACCTTTTTCTTTTGCTTTTAACTCAGTTTCATCCTCGAATTTCAGAAGCCCCCTGCACTGCTCCCTTCTGTGTTGGCAGTGTGATCACCATCATAGAGAGAGGCTGTCCCAAACGTGGAGGAGTCTATTTAATCTGAACCTGCTTTCTCCCCTTTGGCTCTGCACAGGTACCATGGCAGAGGAGATCCGTCCCGCCGTGCTGGAGAGGCAGCAGGGCTCTCTGTACACGCTCCTCCCCGACCTCTCCGTGGTGAAGCACTTTGATCAGGTGGACATTTCCAATGGGCTGGACTGGTCACTGGATCACAGAACCTTCTTTTACATTGACAGCTTGTCCTACTCGGTGGATGCCTTTGATTATGACCTCCAAACTGGAAAGATTGGTACGAAGGGTTGTATTCTAAAATAATTGTTTGTGCCTAAAGGTTGTGATGTTTATTTCCTCTCTGGTTACTACACAGAGATGATCAGAGCTTTGGGAGCACTTATCTGGAAACCTCTTTCGAGCAAAACAACAGAAGCCATATTAACATCTGTCTGTGCCTGCACAGGCTCCTGGCTCAAACCATTCAGGGTTGTTTGGTAATACTATAAAGTATTTAAATTGCGTGGCAGCTTGAGTAGTAATCTGTACTACTGTTACTAAACACAAGGCATATCTGATCTGCCAGTAAAAAGGACAAAGTGTATCTCATCTGTCTGTTCCTGTGGCTGCGTGTTTCTTGATACTGGCAGCATAAGCAGAGTGACAGCAAGCTCGTAGCCTTGCGCAAAACCTCTGCCAGCTTCTCTAGATATTTTTTCACTCTTCACCTTGTTTTGTTTTTTAAAATGCAAGCTACTAAATGAAGATTCTGCAGAAAGAACAAGGCAACAACAGTAGCAGCAACTCAAAGCT
This sequence comes from Cisticola juncidis, assembly GCA_013400215.1. Taxonomy (NCBI): domain Eukaryota; kingdom Metazoa; phylum Chordata; class Aves; order Passeriformes; family Cisticolidae; genus Cisticola; species Cisticola juncidis. The sequence continues at coordinate 230,983 of VXBR01008110.1, forward strand.
TCCTTTGTTAATTTAAAACAAAACAATGCCTTAAGGGCTTCTACAAGCTTGGGCAAAAGAAAAATTTCGGTGACTTGGACTAGTAATTTGCTTTTGAGTACATGTGCTGCAGTATTTTGCTTTGAAAGAACCAGCCAATCTGATGTTTAGTTTTAAAACTCTGAATTTAAAGTAATTTTGGATGTAGCACCTTGTCCTAGTGTCCCTCTGCTATGGCTTACAACTGAATTTTTGCTTTGGAAATAAGGTACTTCTCTCTCTCACTCGTTCTCACTCACTCCTTCTGTGGGGAGTCTGACAATCCCCCGGAGCAAAAAGGAAGCTCATTAAAAATATTGCGGCATATGAGAAACATTGAAGCTGTCAGAGCATAAAATAAACAATGTTGGAAAGTTGGGTTTAACTTTCTTTAATAAAAGTGGATAAAAGTTCAGATAGGGTTGTTTGTTTTTAGGTCGATAGTGTGCCTTTGAAATTGATGCTTTTCCTAAGTCTGTGTTTATGGAAGCTGTCAGTTTTATAGATCTGAAAGTCAGTTTTGTGTTGGAACGCAGTGATTATTGGCACATTCCAGCAACCTGTTTAAAAACTCTCCAGCTGGAGAAACCCATACTGGAAATGATTCAAAGTGCTTTTAGGACAAGTAATTAATTTTATGAATATATCTAACATTAATTTATTCAGTTATTCATTTAATATTGTAAGTAGGGAACATGAGTGGTGCACTAGAAATGAATGCCAGAAAGAAGGATTGTACTTCCAATGGACAGAAACCAATCCACAGGCTTTCATGCTGAGAAACAACTGTCTTGGGAAACAAACAGGGCAGCAGACACAATCTGCTTCTTTCATGGGGAAAAAAAAAGGTCAAGGCCTCAGCACAGCTTTTGAAAATAATAGTACAAATAACTCTGCTGGGCTGTGACTGATAAAAATTTTAACAACTGTCTCACTCAGTTCTGTGTTTTTTTTCACCTGCAGGCAACCGTAGGAGTATATACAAACTGGAAAAAGAGGAGAGCATTCCTGATGGGATGTGCATTGACACAGAAGGCAAACTCTGGGTGGCTTGTTATGATGGTGGGAGAGTGATTCGCCTTGACCCTGAGACAGGTAAGTCCTTGCAAAAGAGGGACTGGAATTTTGTGTTAAACAAAATGAACAATCCCCAAACAAACAAACAAGAAAACAAACAAACAAACAGAGTGAGAGGTGTTTTATAAATAAAAACAAAGAGTGAGAGGTGTGGTTTTTTTCACCTCACAGAAATGATATATCTGCTCTTTTTAAAAAACTATGCTTTTTTTTTTCTTTTTTCTTATTATTTCAAACAATTTTATGTCCCTGCTCTCAAAAATTACCTTTGTAAATAAGACTCCTTTGTTCCCAGAATCTGTTGTGTTGGAAAAGAGAAAGTCATTAAGAAGACCATCATTCTACTTGTGAATTGTTTGAGTTAGCATCCTCTTACATCCTCCAAAATTAAGACCAGTGTTTATCTCATTGATAAATGGGAAAGATGACTTAAACCATTTTTGAATCTTGTTTCTTCCGCTTAGTGTGTTATTTTGGGCAGCCTAATGGATTTTATTACGAGTCTCACAGGATAGTGATGCCAGCAACATCTTTTTTATTGTTGGAACTTATTTGCATGATCAATTTTGCAATGAAATAATTAAAAAACGTTTTTGTGAATTCCACAGCATTTTATCATTCCCACAATAATGTCTTGGATGTGCCCATTGTCTCAGGCTGTTCATTGCTGCCGTCATTTGGACTCAAGTGATGTGCCAGGGATGATTTACTCTGGGTAGAAAACACTTGTAAAGCACTTAAGGGAAAAACTGAACCACCCTGGCTGGAAGGGGCCGTTGGGTGAGTGTGGGAGCATGGTTTTGTCAGATCCCAGACAGCACAAGTTTGCATAATGCAGCAGAAGAGCAACTGCACTGGGGTGCATGTGGAGCCCAAGAGGTTTTGTGGGACTGTGGATTCAGGGATGCCTTGTGCGCAGCGCACAGCAGACCCTGGCACACGTGCACCAGCCTTTCTTCTGACTGCTGGAAACCTGTACTGGAGGCTCAGGCTGTGCTTTCCCCCTCACCTTTTGTTCTGTATCCATGCAAAGTCTTGCCAACCTGTGGGACTTCTCCAGTTCTGCAGTCTGCATCCCAGCCTAGGAGAAGGGAGCTCCAGTTGGGAGATGCCAGCAGTACTGGGACTTGTTTTTGGGCCCCCATCCTCTCACTCTGGTGGACAAGGCACTTCTTGGTGACATCCACCAGCTCTCTAAATACCCTTCTGGGATAGTAGATTCAATACTTTTTCCTCTCTGTTCACTGTTCCTGCCTTTTTCCTGCCTGGTCTTGTTTTTTTTTTTTCTCTCTAACCATTTTTTTTCTTCCTTTTTTTGGTTCTTTTCCTTTTCCTTCTCCCTTTTGGAGGTGTTTTCATATGGGAAAGCTAGAAGGAATAGTGTCTATAAGCAGATGCATAAGAATAGTAAGAATATTAATGGCAGAGTTCTTATCCCTAATGCATTCCCTTTAACTATGCTCACAGATGGATGAGGTACTGATGTATTTATTGGTGGTGTATTTCTCAGTGTATTTCTATTCCATGAACCTGTTCTGTCTACCCCTCATCCATGTCATAGCACCTGCAGGGAACAGTGTTCCAAAGTTTCATGTACTAAGTGTCCCTGTCAAAAAGAGACACCTTTTTTTGTGAATATCTCATGTTTACCTGCCCTCTCAGGCCATCATTTTAAAGTTATATCTAAAATCTGCAATTTGCTGAATTCTGAATGAATTATAATTATTTAGGGAGATAACCCTGTCAGGTTTGAAGAGAATTCTATGAAGGCCTCTTTTAATGCACAATGGCCATTAAGTGTGGCTTGAATGGCTGTCAGCCAGTTGCAGATACATCCACTGATAAAGAGCTCATCTAAAGCACGTGAGGGATTTTCAGGTTACAATGGTAACAAAGCCTGGACTTTGTTTTTAGGGCAGTGGGGTGAGGAAACTTGTTTGTTTGGCATCTTTCCTGGGGCAAAGGTTTTGAGTTTCAGGGTGAAGCAGCTTTTCGGTCTAGGCTTCTTTAGCAGAGGTGGCTGCTGCCTTTAGATTGAGGATGTGCTACAGGGAGAGGCTGATGGCTGATCCCACAGGGTTTGGAAAGGACTCAAGGGATGTCTGACTTACATGTTACCAAATCTTCTTCTGGTCACTTAGTGACTTGCTAGTTTTATTCTTTAAATTGGAATCCTAGAACCATTAAGGCTGGAAAAGACCTCCAAGATCATTGAGTCAAACCATCGACCAGCACTGCCAAGTCCACCCCTAAACTGTGTCTTTAAGTACCACATCTGCATGGTTTTTACATACTTTCAGGGATGATGATTCCACTACTTCCCTGGACAGCCTGTTCCAATGTTTGACAGCCTTTCAGTGAAGAAATTTTTGTTAATGTCTAATCTAAACCACAATTAAATATTCCATAGTTCTTCCTAATGATTGTTTTTAATAGACTTTGAGTTTTATAGTGTCAAAAAGATTTGCTGTATTTATCTCTTCTATAGAGACCAAGCACCTAGTAATACTTCAGATAGATTGCAGAGCATCCAGATGCAGATTTTCTTGAAACTGCAGACACCAGAGCTTTGTAAATGTTATCTTCCAGGCTGTTATCCACTGAGCGCACTCTACAACTGTAACCAGGGTCCATCCCCTTGTTTATGGGGCTCATGCTTCTTCTCCTACAGTCATTTTTCCTTTTGAATGCCCTTCCCACTCATTTTCTCCCAGACTCGGTGTCAGTTTCTAGGGTTCTCAACATCAAAGTTACTTTCCTGCTATTTCAACACATCACTGAAGTTAGTTGCTGTAAGGGGACCAAGCCCTTTGCACATGCAGTTGGGAAGACAGAGAAGTTACACATTTTGTAAGGAAATTGATGTTCTTTAGCATATTTCTAGAAAGAGAAATTCACTTGTCGGTGCATAAAATAGGCATAATGGGAATAGGTTGTTATTGCCCAGGATTAACAGAAATTTTGGAAAAAACTGCTGCAAGATGTCTCGACAGACTTCTGGTTAGGACTAGAGGTGATCTGTTCACTACCATCATTAAGACTGTAGTTATTTGTTGGCATAATAAATGCGTAGGATTATTTCTGGTAGCGCTAGTTTTTAATATACATCAGACATGTCCCATGATCCCTATTTTATTCAAGCTTGATTTGAAAGACAATTGAAATTTCAGGAAAAACTTCTAGGAATTAATCTTCCTTAACCGCAGGCAGTCGAGGTGTAGCAGGAGGTACGCCTCCGTAACGCTGCACGAGGTCTGCTCGCTCCAGGCTGCCTTTGTAGTTAAAAGCAGAAAAGTCAGCAGATCCAGGGCATGATTCATGTGACCTGTTTTAGAGAGGAATTCTATCCCATTTCCATTGACTCCATGGACAGACTAGATGATGAGCTCAGATACGTATTTGTGCTGTGGATGTTAGCATTTAATTAGAGGACAAGCTGGGATTGAAGTGGGATTTGTTGGTGATACCTGAAACTGAAACTTGTCAAATGATACATCATCAAAACAGGGTTCACAGAAGTCTGATTTCTCCCTGTTATGGTGCTCACCAGTCAGGATGGGACCTCTCTCAGCCCTTGCTCCTACTTTTGCAGAGCACCTGGTTCCACAACGGTTATTTGCGATAATTTGTTTAAACTTCTTGTTCTAAGTAGACAAACAGGAAATATCATGCATGTTTTCCTCCAGGAAAAAGACTCCAGACTGTGAAGCTTCCTGTAGACAAGACAACTTCCTGCTGTTTTGGAGGAAAGGATTATTCAGAAATGTATGTGACTTCTGCCAGTGATGGGATGGATAAAGAGTGGCTTTCACGGCAGCCGCAGGCTGGTGGCATTTTCAAGGTGAATGATACTTTCTCCCTTCATTTAAGAAGGCCATTTTTTCACCCCTGATTTTTTCCGGTAGCAAAACTCCAGTTGGCAGTGGTGGGAAGCTGGAAAAAGCCAGTTGTTAGAACATTGGTCATATATGTTAAGCTGTTGGTATTTTTTGTTCCTGTTGCAGAAAGTTAAATGCATTTAGAGATTTGGGGATACTTTGGGGTTTATACTTTGTACCAATGCTGATAGTGCAAATTTTCTATGGAATCATCTCTTTATACTTCTCTGTCTCCCAACACTATTTGCATTTCTATTTATGGAAAAGATGGGTAAATACTTACATGTCCTAATCAGTGGCAGATAAAAGCATCTGCTTTTGTTTACTTTCTAGTTAATTATCACAAAGTTATCTGTTTGAAAAATTGTTCCACTGGGATTTGTTTTAAAGCCCTGCTCTTTGTGTGTGCATGCCGAAGGTTACACTGTGAACTGCAGAATTAAGGCTTAGCAGTATCTAAGAGAAGAGGCTTTTGGGGAATGGACTCTGGCCTGTGATTACTGAGCTTTAGAGAAAGAGCATGCATTGAAATTCCAGGCTGCCATGAGCTGATGTGTGCAAAATATAGTAGGATGGCAAGTTGTGTAGGACACAGTCCTTTTCTAAATTAAAGCATGTCTGATTGTGTAAGGAAACCCAGTGTCTGATAATGGTGAATTATCACTAATTTTTTTTTGCTCTGTGTTTTAACAGATAACAGGACTGGGAGTGAAAGGAGTTCCACCATATCCATTTGCAGGTTAAATACACTCTACATAATGGATTAGAGAGAGCTGACATAAGTGAGACAAGTCTGAAGGTCTTATTCTGGTGTTCAGCATCTTTTGCTTGGAAACCGTAACACCATTGTGATTCATCAGGAAAGGATGAAAAACTACTGAAATAGATGGAATATTTTTAAATGGATCTTTTTTCTCCTTTTAGACTTACTTTAAATATATGATGGTACTTTTTCTGTTGTACTAAAAAGATTCTCATCCTAATAAGCTACTGTTGTAACTCTATTTTATGATTAAATAATATTTTAATATCTTTTTATTAAGCATTCTTCTGTTTCATTTGCAACTTATGTTACATTGTTTTACTGATTAAACTACTTGTACTGTCTCTTTTACATATTTTTGAAGTTCCTCATAAAATACCCTTTGGTGGTCTTACCACTCTTTTAACTGAAACTTTGTTTGTTTTATGATGTTCTCAACAGCTGAAACATTAATACCTCTCACTGTGCATCTGCACCCTCCTTCTAACAGGTCTCAGCTGTGGCTGTGCTTAAACTGACTCTGGCTGGAAGTGATCACCCTCTCACCCCAGTGCCTGTTGCCATGTTTCTCATTTTGTTAAATAAAAACCCAAAATGATGGAGTCAAGAACCATACCCTTTTCTATCCTTTGAAGATCTTGGCCTTCTAGGGACATCCATGATGGCAGGAAAACATTGGGCATTCTTGGCCATTTGTGCATAAAGCACAGCCTGCACATACCTCCAGAACCAACCTCCCCCAGAGTACAGAGAGCAAGGCAGGCCCACATGCCCCAAGGGCCACTGTTTTTACAAATGTGAAGGAAAGGGAAGATCTATTTCAAGTTCTTCACACCACCTGTTGCAAATGAAAACTTACTCACTGAATTGCATCTTTGGTTTTATCTTCAGGCTTGTATGTGCTGCAACAACTGTGATGTATCTTAGTTAGATTTTAAACTGCAGATTTTTGCTCTTGGAATGTTACGTATTCTCAGTTTAGTGCACTTCCATCTGCAGGTGGAGGAGCTGTGTGAGGGTAACCCACCAAGTGGCTGCCAAGCGAGCCTGTGGCAGTGCATTTCTCTCCAGGCAGCTCCAAGGGTCAGCACATAATGGTTTGCCATTTCTGTAGGATTGTTCCAGTTAGTTTCTGATGGATCATCTTGTGTCGGCTGTGCCCTCCAGTGTGCAGTGAGTGACTCAGCTGCCCAGCAAGGCCTTGGTGCTGCTTTGGATCCTAGGGTTCAAAGATTATTTTGTGCACATCACTGTTTCTCTTCTTTCAATCATGCAGAGGGATCTCTTTTGGCAGCTGGAAAAAAAAAGATTTAAGCAGCCCCACTTCTGTGTGGATGAGCAGGAGGCAGTGAAGGAAGCTGGTCCTTGTTATTTGGAGTGTCCACATCCTTCCTTTGCTTTGTACTACAAGGCAATTGAAAGGTGCAGTCTAAAGGCACAGTCTGAAATCTACTCAAGGCACAGTATTGAGAAAGCTTGAGTTGATGGAGATGGTGAATGTGGCAAGTTTAGGGCTCTGACCTCACTAAAGTCACAAACCTGGTGATTCCTGCAGTTCAGCAACCATGCTGTTGGGCTGCTGTGGTTGATCACTAGTGGAGATCCAGAGATGCAGCAGAGAATGAACACAGATAAGCTCCCTCTGCTGTTGCTGTTGAGGTTTTGTACCTGTGCTCACCCTCATCACAGCACTGGCAGTAGGGTGATTGCCAGCACAACACAAAAAACAAGCTGATCTCTTTTATGTTGTTGCTGCATTAGAAAAGTAAGAGCAATGCTTGCACAGGCATGAGAAATTGTGTCAAAGATTAGTTTATCAGAGCTGGCCAGGAGGCACCCATGAGACACAGGGAGGAAGACATGGCAGCTGGAGCCCCTCTTCCTCCATGCTGTGCATGGGTGGCACTGGGCAAATGTCTAAATAACACCTTTCTTTGTGCTTGTGAGAGCAGAGGCAAGTAAAATAAGCTGCTGCAGACAGCTTACAAATGAATGCCACCTCCCCCCTGAGTAAAAGCACCTGCTCAGCTTTGATACACAATTTCATGGGCCTCACATGAGCAGGAATAGCCAACTCTGCCAGGAGAGTTGCATTTTGAATGTTGCCAAAATGCCCTGGGAGCGCTCTCAGCGCAGCCTCCGGTGCAGAGGCTGTGGCTGCTCCCTGCCCCAGCCCCGAGGAGCCCAAACTGGTGCTGCTGGCGTATTTTGACTCGAGTCCCATGACGGAGCGCTGGATCTGGCAAACTGGAGCTGAGCCGCTGCCGGTTCCCTCAATTAGGAAGGCTTCCTGACTTTTGGTTAATCCCTCGCTTATTAATGGCGCTCACCTCTTTGATCAAGGACCAGCACTGATTTCAATTAGGGTTGAGCAAGAACCCAGTGACAGGAAAGGCTGTATCAGGAGGAGCAGCTGCTGTGCCCTGAAGGGTTTCTTCACCCTCATGACCAAAATCTATAGTCATAGGTGAAGCGTAGTGGTTCCCAACCTAGCTGGAGAAAGCTCTTGTAATCCTTTGCTGGCAAAATAGCTCTGCTGAAATAAAAGCAGGCGCCACTGACTGCCTGGGGAGCTCCAGTTCTTCCCATCTCGAGCACGAGGGAGGGACCAGGCCCTTCCTACAAAAGGGCGAAGCCACGAAAAGATAAGCTTTGGCTTCACTTTTGGGCAAGGCTGTCAAGTGGGATATCACTGGGTGAGTAGCTATACCTGCATCTGCCCGGGGTTCTTCACACCCGTGTCTTTGTTAACTCTGACCATGCCTGTTAGAGGGAGGGCTCTCCCTCCAAGAGGAAGACAGCTGCAGAGGTACATAAAAACTTTAAGAGATCAGGACAATCAAATAACAAGGAAAGGTGAGTTTCTAGAGCAGTGAATGATGGGATGGACCCTCAAGGGGAATAAGTAACACAAGTATATTTTGGGGAAAAAAAAGGAAGCGATGGATTTACGAAATATTTACAAAGCCACAAGAACAAATTCTGAGCTTTTGTCTGAGCACATGCCTGTGGGGAATAGATGATAAGTACAATTATTTAAATATCACATTATGTGGTGCGATAATGCCTTGATACTCTCCTGACTACTCTATGTTGATAAAAACTAGGGACTATAAAAAGAAGCAGTGAGAGTTGCATCAGAGGACACCAAAGCAGTGGGAAAGGAGAGAGAAAGCCACACCAGAAGGAGATAAAGGGGCTGGGTGTCAGCCAGAGGTACAGGAGTGCATGGCTGCCTTTGGCCAACTTCACTAGAAACTTCTGCTTTGCAACCCAGCAACGTTAGAAACAAACAAAGTGCATGGCAGAGCCAGGCTCTTTATGTTGTGGAAACAATTAAAAGGATAGCTGGCTGGCTAGCAAATACATGCACCTGCTACTGCAGAGTTGCACCACTCATCAACAACACCTACAAAACCTTTGAGATGTGTCTCTTCCTAAAGAGACCGACTTCTGGAAAGGCAGACGTGGGGGATGTTGAAATGGCAGAGTGAGAGATGTGGTGTTTGTGTTGGTAGCCTAGAAGTGGTCAGGGTAGAAATAAGAGATGGTGCAAAATGTGGCAGGGGGATCTCCAGAGCATTTGCAGCCATATGAATAAATTAGAGAGATGTGTTCTGGGTATAATTTTCTCAGCTGCTGTCCTTGCTGTGCCACCAACGATCCAGCATCCGAGCTGCTCACTCAGAGAGCTGCATGTTTGGTGTTTTCACCTGTGTCAAGGTGAATGCTTTGTCTCTCTGCCTGACTTGGTTTTACTTTGTTGCACTCTGTGATGGGGAAGTTAGTCAAGTCACCAGAAATGAATAGCTGTGTGGAAAATGTGGTTTTCTCCTCCAAAATCCATTTAGAGAAAATGCTTTGGGAAATATTTTGCAGAAAACAAGATCACTTATATTTTTCAGTCTTTTTTTTTAGCTGAAAATTCATTTTCAGTGAAAACTATCATAAGCCAGAATTTTCCTTTTATATTTGTCTTCCAGCTGAAAATGCTGTGAAAAAAATGCATATTGTTCTACTTGAACCTTTCTTTGAAGTTATCATCTAGGTTATAAAAAAGAAAGCAGAGTGTAACATGATAATTTTTCTGAGAGCAAGCAGAGACTGAGGGTTTGTGCTGATGCCATTAGAGACCAAGGAAATCTCAGAAGGGTCCTCAAGGAACCCAGAATCACTCTGTCTGTAATACAGTGATTTTGGAAGGAGTTTGACTTGGAAATATTACTGGTTTTTTGCCTAGAAATGTTTGGATTTGTCTCTGTCTTAGGGCTGTAGTTTTTTAATCTCTGAATGTGAATTGATGGTGACTATGATAGGATAATACGTCTATCTTGTCTACTTGCTTATCAGGGAAACATGTTCATGTTCATCCTGTGAATCATTTGAACATCAAATTAAAAAGTTCATTAAAGTCTTTCATGAGTAAAGAAATGCATTGTTCCTGCATGCTGGACTGGGGCAAATTTCTCCCAGTGGGTTCTGCCCTCTCTGATTGTGGCCCTGTCTCCAAAACTCTGGTGGTCACCCTGGCTCAGTGCCCAGTGGGACTCTGTCCCTGTGGCACGCCTGCCTTGTCTCCACCTTGCTGGCCCTGCCATCACCTACCTCTGCTGAGCAGGGCTGGGGGGAGAAGGCACCTGGCATCTTCCACCTTTGCCTCCCAGGGACAAAAAAAGAAGGCAAATGCCAAAGAAGGAAGAAAATAAAAGCCAGGCAAGACATTGCCGTGCTGCAGCATCCCTGGCAATTGCTGAGACTCCCTGGTATAAGTCCTTCCCTGTGTGTGCTGCAGGCAGCAGCTTGGAGCTCTGTGCCAAGTGGGATCAGGCTTTCCGTGCTCCAGGTGAGGAGCCCTGTGACTTCACACACGAGAAGGTTGTGGCACAGCTGGGAGTAGGAGCCAAGGCTTAAAGACAATAATAAGCCTTAATCACAACAATATTTTTTTTCCTTATCAGAACACTACAAACCCCTCCCTTGCATCTTTCATTAACCTTCCCTTTTCAACACTCTAAATTTTGGAAGATGGGGCTAGCCCTTGGGGTGACTGAATGGTGCAACGCCTCAGTTTCCCTCTCGCGCTCTCCTGACATGAAAAAATACTGAGCAAGGATTTTTCTCTATCACATGTCCTGCTGCTGGCACTGCAAACCAGACCATTCAGAAAGGCTTTGGTCCCTGCCTCATCATTCATGTGACTGCTGACTGAATACAAAATGTAAAGGGTTACCTGCTCCATGCAGATAACATCAACTGGTGCACATTTTTAACCGGCGCTGGAAGCAGCAGCCAGTTTCATTGGACCAGTGCTGGAAAAGAGTCACCAACCCGGGTCTTGCAATATTTTCCTCAGCAGGTGCGTTGATATGATGAACTACAGAGTTTTGCATAGGTGTCCTCTAGCTTGGTAAAGATATTCAGCTGTCTGAGGGGAAAAGGGTTCTTAAAATTCTTTGGTTTACGCAGATGGTTGCTTGACTGTACATTAAAAGTTTTAGGTTTCTGCCTGCTTATTTGAAGATTTAGTTTGACATGAAAAATGAAATTATGTGTGTTTGTATGGGAGGGAGAGAGGGAGTGAAACAACAAAAATCTTTTAAGGCCAGTCATTCATTTGTATTTTACCTGTATATTTTTAGGGGTACTGAAATGACCAACTTTTGTCCAGATGTTTTGAAAATGAATGTGGACAGAGGTCTAGAAAGACTGTTTTCAAATAGCTACCAGACAGAGGGTCTAGTTTCTAAAGCAGACAGGATGTTTTTACATTAGTTTTTTATTCCTAACAGGAAAATTTTCTTATGGTCTCCAAATTCTGGTAACTTTTACCAGTTAAACAGTTTAACAGTTTAGCTTGGAAATAGTCTCAATAAGGGGTTTGGGCATGAGTCCAGGAGGCTACAAAGCCAACAGAATGCTGGAAAGAGGATCTAGGCAGGGTGAATGTGATGATTTTTTTCTTCAGGGATTTTGCTTTGGGAGAATACAGAAGTATTTGGTGATTTTTGCTTGGAGGTTCTCATCTTTCCTTGCATGCTCATCTCTGATGGGTTAATGCTGTACCAAGCAGGGTGCAAGGTGCCACAGATAAGGGTGCCCAGGCAGCAGGATGCCTGGGGACTGATTATGCTGGGATATTTTGAACCAGGTTTTTGGGAGTCATTTCCTCATTTTTCGCTCTGAGGTGCTGTATTTGGTGAAATGTTACTGCTCCATAGTTCCATGGAGTGTCTGCAGGGAGAGAACGGCAGGAAATGAGCAGAGCACTGAGCAGAGGGAGACATGGACTGGATAAGACATGGGCTGAGTCCCTCACAGCTTGTGGGGACTCTTTTGGAGGGCAGTGCTACCACTTAGGGTTGGATGGTCCTTCCTGTTAAAAGACTTCAATTTCAGCTGCTTGGAAGAATTAGTGAAACCTCAGCTAGCAAAACACAGACCTTCCTTTCTAATTGCCCTCTTCCTAAAAACAGGGAGGGGTAATGATGATTTGAGTCACAATATTCACCAGTATGGAAGCCTCCACAGCTGGAGTGACACACAGGAGTTATTTCTTTGGCAGAGGGGATGGCTGCTGTGAATAGCAGTCAGGGAAGGCAGATGTGCACCGAGGGTCCATGGGGCAGGGCAGGTCTGTGCAGCATGGCTGGGGGAGCAGAAGAGGGGGAAGCAGGCAGCTGGTGCAGGCAGGATGGTTTCTCCCCTGCCTATGCCTTGTGAAACAGCTGGCAATAGTGTGATTGTGAACTCCCCAGGAGGCGTGTGGGGTGGGTCTGTGAATCACTATTTCACCAGAGCTTATCTGCCAGGCCCCTGTTTCGGTGTTGCTGAAGTTGGACAAGGGGGATGTAAATGAAACAGGAGCTGGTGGGAAAAGAAAGGTTTAATAAGGCTTAGGTGGGTCAATGAAACAACTGACGAGACAAATACACACTGGCTGCTGCAGGTCTGGAGGCTTTCTGCCTCTGCAGGAACTGCACTGCTGCTGAGCTGCTGCCGAGCTCTTGTTTTCCCACAGGGTGAGAACAGCTCTGTGCTTTCCAGACCATGATACAATAAAGTCAGCATTGTGTCTCAAGCCTCGGGTCCCACATATGGCAGCCACATGACACAAAGCTTTAACCCACAAGAAACTCACTCCTCTAGCTCAGGCATTGTTTAACAGGTTTCTGGAGGTTAAAAACTGGCATCTTGCTGTGTATCCTCATTTAAACTTTAGATGCTATTTGCCAGTGTGGAACAGCTTGCTGCCCAGCCTCTTGTGCCCAGGGTTGTCTGGAAGGGAGAAGGATATATTTGATAGATGGGTTGTTTGAAACTTATCTTGGTAGTGTGACTCATTGCAGGAAAGATCCCACATCCCTCAGCCCTGGCACTTCCACTCACAGTGATTGACTGGCTCTTCCCACATATTTTGAAGTGCGTTAATGCTAATTAATTATCTGTAAACCTTATCACCAGCTCACCTACTAGGAAACAATACCCACTTGAAGACAGTAATCCCTCTAGGACTGATGTTATGTCAGGGATTGGCTGCCTCCCAAGAATTATCTCCCAATCTGTGGAAAAAATGTGCTGAGACCAGTGGGTGTAGCAGTGGAGGCGGCTCCATTAGGGGCGACTGAGGCAGTGAGTGGGCCTCTTTCTTTTGTAAGAGCTGAATGGTGGAGGTTATTGCTCACATCCCACCCCACAGCAAGGTCAGGGCAGGCCCAGGATCCGTGTTTTGGAGGACATCAGTGGGTACTGGACACAAACCCAATGGATTGTGCACTCTGTGTGGGTGTCAGTCAGCCGTGGCTGATGTCCCTGGGAGCACCCTGCTGCAATGGGGACAGGGTAGCCAGGGCATGAACAACTCTGGCAGAAGCAGGCATAGGGAATGGGAGCTTCACTGGTGGCTTTGGCCTCCCAAACAGCAACTGGGGTAATTGCACCCCACAGCCTGGCATTGGGCAAAATTTGGAGTGTGCAGCAGGAGTTGGAGATGAAGTTGGGGCAGTGAAAAGGCTGATGAAGAAGGAAATGCTTAGAGGGAAAACAAAGCAGTAGAATTTCAAAGGCAGGAGGCTTTCTCAGTATTTGCATATTCTCACTGACTTGATGTGGGAACAGACATTTGTTGTGCCTCTGTGGTGAAGCAGAGTCGGTGCTGTGGGTGTGTAAATGTCTTCCTATGGAGGAAGTCAATGCACCTGTGTTAATAGGGCAGAGCCTTGTTTTGCCACAAAAAGATTTCTGACTCATCGGTGCTGCTGCCTTCTGATCCCTCCCTGTGGTCTGAGGGACCCTTAGGATCATGGATCCACAGGCAGCAGCTCAGTTCCAGCTCAGGGCCATAGCCCCAGCATTCCTGTGCTCCATCAGCAGCTGAGGTTTAGAAAAGTTTTGGTAAGGAGAAGCTTTGGTACCTTAAGCTCAGTTCCAGGCATGAGGCCATGGAAATATCATAAGAACCTCCTAAATTACTTAGTCATGTGGGATTTGGAGTGCTTTGCTATTTACAATCTCTGCTTTTAAACGCTATAGGCATGAAAAAATTTCACATGAAAGCTTTTAACTACATCCATTATTAACTTCCCTTCAGACCATGTCTTCCTCCATCAAAATCGAGTCTGTTGTGAAGGAGAAGAACCGGATGGGAGAGTGCCCAGTCTGGGAAGAAAGGGAGAATGCACTTGTCTACGTAGACATCAACTCACAGAAAGTTTGCCGCTGGAGCCCAGTCACCAACGAGGTGCAGAGCGTGTCTGTGGGTAAGAGTCACTGCTTCATCTTGGGAGTCTTCTCTGTCTGTCCCATCCACCCCTCCTGGCAGGAGTGCTGCAGGTTGGTGGTCTCTCTTGCTTTCCATGGGAGCACACAGCGTGTCTTCCCTCAGCGTGTTGCTGAGCACAGTGTGGCCTAGGCCAGCTGAGCCATGCACAGGTTTTCCCTGATAAGCCTGAATGGGAATGCGTGTTTCATTTGGGACCTGCAGAGGAAAAGATACAGTCCTGGTGGCTGTGCCATCCTAGAAGGTGAAAAGATCCATGGAGCACAGAACCAGTGAGATGTGCTAACAGTTCCAGGGGCAAAGGACCTCAGCATCAGCTCAGCCTTTCCCAGCCAGGGATGTCCCAGTGAGACCCAGAAGCCCTCGATGGGGGCTCAGTGACGGCCCCAGAGCTGCCCTTCCCCTGTGCTCTCTCTCCCCACAGACGCCCGCGTCGGCTCGGTGGCTCTGCGGCAATGTGGGGGCTACGTCATCGCCCTGGGGACCCGGTTTGCCTTCCTGGACTGGGACACCCAGGAGGTCACCACCATCCTCGAGCTCGAGCAGGATAAACCCAACAACAGGTTCAATGATGGGAAAGTGGATCCAAAGGGGAGGTTTTTTGCTGGTAAGTTCCTGGCAGAAAATTTCCCCTGGAGCAAAGGGAAATGAATTACAGTGTATTTTATATAAGGCATTTTATTCCCTGTCTTTCGAGTGCTCTGCTTGATTACTGTCCAGTGGAGGAGGACAGGGGACTCCACATCTTCTGACCTAGATGAGGACAGATGCTGTTGACAAGAGCCATCTGACAGGAAGGCTCTTCTGCTTGGTGGATGGTGTTTTCCAAACTGCTGCCTTCACGGAAAAGCCAGTGAAGGGCTCATGTAGGTTGGATTTTTCCTGGCGATGTAGAGAAGGATGAAGCTTCTAGACCAGAATGTGAGCTGCAGCTTGCACCCTTTATATGCAGCCTCTCTTGCTTAGCCTGTAAAAAATTAGGATGTAGGGAGAGATCCTCAGCCTCCTGAAGGCAAGAAGGAGGTTTAGGTTGTATATTATGTAAAATATACATATCTATATACCACCAAATATATCACCCACAGGGTGATCAGGCACTGGAACAGGCTGCCCAGGGAAGTGGTCATGGCACCAAGCCTGACAGAGCTCAAGAATTTTTTGAATAATGCTCTTAGGCACATGCTGTGCACCTGTATTTTAAGGTCACAGCACATTTAAATCATGAAAGTAGCCTACAGAGCAACAACAAAAACAGCACATGATGCCTGCCTGCATCTTGACTTTCACTGTGAGCAAAACCTCACTCCCCTGGTGTGTCCTGGTGGTCCTTTGGGTCTTTGATGTCTCTGACTTAAACCTCATGGCAATGCAGAAGCATCCTTTCATTGGCCAGGATCCTGTGGGAGGCAGCTGCTCCTGATCTGCTCCTTTTGCTCTTTCTCATCAATCTGACAGTCCCTTTCACCACAGGATTGTAGAATTGTAGAGTCATAGAACAATTTGCATTGGAAGGGACCCTTAAGACCATCTAGTTCCAACCTCCCTACTCCAGGCAGAGACACCTTCCACTAGACCAGATCACTCAAAACTCCATCCAACATGGCACTGAACACTTCCAAGAATGGAGCATCCACAGCTTCTCTGGACAACCTGTTCCTGTGCCTCACCACCCTCATAGCAAATAATTTCTTCCTAAAAAATCTTATCTTTTTAGGAAGAAAAGAAAAAAAAAAATCACAATTCTGTGATTCTCCCTGGGACCTCTTGGTAACGCTTACAAGAAAATTTTGGTCCAACACGAGGAGCAAGGTTCTACTTTCTAACAAGTGTTCCCACTTCCATTTCAGGTACGATGGCTGAAGAGACAGCACCAGGGGTCCGAGCGAGGCGGCAAGGAGCTCTCTATACCCTCTTCCCTGACCATTCAGTAATTAAACAGCTGGACCAGTTGGACATCTCCAATGGTCTGGATTGGTCCCTGGACCACAGGACCTTCTTTCACATCGACAGCCTGTCCTACGCTGTTCATGCCTTCAGCTATGATGTGCACACTGGGAAGATTGGTACACGTGCTTTTGAATTTGTGACAAGTAGTGCTACTGCTCTGTCTGCAGCAAGACCTAGGCCTGGGAGATGCAGTAGTTTATTTGACAGATGCAGTGACTTATTTGACAGATCTCATATCTTCTGATTAAACTTGTCAGCTGGCTGACTGTGATATACACCAGGTGTATTAGGTGAACAAACTTTTGACAGTCTTTCTTCTGGAGAGAGGGCTCAGACCTCTTCAAGGAAATGCTGGGAAGAAGTTATTTACACTGCAGAATGAGAAAGATCTTTTAGGATGGTATTTATTCTTGAGTGCCATCTGCTGGAATCACTTTAACTGTACTAGTTCCATAAATACAAGTGGAGAATGTGCACGTATATATTTCACAGAAAAGTATTCAGAGGATCAGGCTGTCATTGTGATGGAGGTTTCCCAACCAAATTTCTGAAATTAGGATGTTTCCAAATTTAGCTTAAATTCATTTTATTGATAAACATTTTTTATTATATCCACAAGGAAGAAAATTTAAGTGTAAGCAAAATGGATCTAATCTCATTTCAAAACTCTTCAAAATATTTTCATGCTGTATCAGCCTGATATACTCCCCAGGAATTTAAATGGCTGAATCACCTTTGTCCTTTAAAGAGTGCAGACTTTGGATAATCACAGATGAAAATCACACAAAGTAATTACATTCACTCAGGTTTTATTTTTTTGAGAACACCTATTTCTACAGATTTTAGGATATAAGATCTCAAAAGGAGATATAATGCAACTTTTCCCCCTGCTAATATAAAAAAGTAATATGTTTGAGCTTCCTAGGGTTGGCTTTATGCTCACAGCTGTCTAATCATGGGGACTGTAATGACCAGAAGGTTCTGGATGGGTCAGAGCAGGTGGTCCATGGCCCATGGGCCCTGCTCCATGGACCAGACATGCTCACCAACATATCTGCCCTGTACACTAGACAATCAGCAGTTGGTGTCCAGGCTTAATCAAAACTGGTTGCTTGGTTGGCCATTAAAAAGTAGTTTTTGATCCTAAGCTAGGGGAGATTGTTTATCACTAATGTTTAAACCCAGGTAATTAATGTGACATAACCAGGCTGACCAATGAAAGCCCAGGAAAAGTTATTGCACTTGCAGCTGTTGTGTTATGGCAGGCAGCAGGTGGGTTAGCAGGAGAGATGGGGGTATTTTGTTCTCTTCTCTTGGTAAAATAACAGGAGCACAAATTCAGTACAATCCTGGACTGAAATGGCAGTGCTGGGGACTTCTCTCTCTGCCAGGCTGAATAAGGCTTTTAGCACATCTCCAAAATGCGGGTGTGGTGTACATTTTGCAGCATGTCTTTCTCACAGAAAATGAACTTAACTCTTTGCAAGAGCATGGAAGATGTTAGACTGGGATCTGATACACAGTGGGTAGCTGCCCACATAACATCAGCTTTGTAACTGTGCCTGCAGCCTGCCCCAAGCTTTTGTACCATCTGGAAAAGGAGGAGCAGATGCCTGACGGGATGTGCATAGATGCAGAAGGGAAGCTCTGGGTGGCCTGCATTGATGGTGGCAGAGTCATTCGCATAGACCCAGAGACAGGTAAGGCCTCCACCAGTTTGTGCATGTAAATGTGAGGGGAGTGGCAGCAGGAGGAATGGTTTAAAGGTGAGATAAGGTGAAATTTGTTGCCCATTTCTGCCCCATGGGCTGCCAAGAGCGTCACTGGCTCAGGCTCTGATCATGTAAAGAGTGCAGCTCCTTGTGCTGCCTCCCAGTGTCAGGTCCCCTGCTCCTGTTGGCTGGTGAGCTACTCTTCTTAATAATACCATTAACACCCCACCGCCACACACACACACAGAAAATACTGCATATAAAATTTCTCAGTGTTGACATGTTTAACTGGAAAATGCTTTAAGGAACAACATCCATCCCAGGCCAGCTGTCCTTGCCCTTCCTGACCTCACACACCATACTGCTTTGTTTTGAGAAAAGGAAATGAAGCCTTGCAGATGTGAGGGAGAGTCTGAAAAATAGAGATGAGGCAGATTAAATAATTTGATTTCCCCACAAACTGTCCTTTCGGATACGGTCTCTGACTGGAGGGGAGGTGCCTTCTGAGTAAGTGTCACATTTGTGCCATGTGTACTAATAGCACATTCATAATTACATGCTTCCTGAAAAACGAACATTAGAAAACAATTGCACATTTTTTTTCCAGGAAAAAGACTCCAAACTGTGAAGCTGCCTACTCCAAGGATCACCTCTTGCTGCTTCGGTGGAAAAGACTACTCAGAAATGTATGTGACTTCTGCATATGATGGTCTGGACGAGGCCACCTTAGCCAAGGAACCTCATGCAGGAGAGATTTTCAAGGTGAGCAGATTTTATTTCTTTCTTTCTGTGCATCAGACCTGCCAAGGCTCATGTTCTGAGAGTGAGGTGCCCCGGCTGCCCTTGCTCATCCCACTCATCTCAGGAGCTGCTCCAGGTGCATTGCTTGTCCCCCAGCCAAGCCCAGCTGCTTTTGCAGAGCTGCTCACACACTTGGAAGGAAGATTTTTGAGAAATTACAAGTAATAGTGTTGATAGCTGGGTTGGCCAAAGTTGGCTGGTCAGGATCTGAGGGCAGTGAGTGGGTATGGATCTGCCATATGGATAGTGTATTCTGTAATGCACTGCAAGGAATTGCTTTTATCTCTTACTATATTTTAATCACTTTTGGAAAATTCATTCTCTTATTTATCAGTTTTTAATTGTGGCAGGAAATCAAAATTCTTACAGAATGTATTTCTCCTTTAAAAATGTTTAACTTTACCAGGGCAAAATTTTGCATCTCTATCCAATTTTTTTTTGTCTGTTAAAAATGGTTGCTACTTTTTAAAAAACATTATTGTCCAGGGCTCTTGAATCTGGAACTTGTTTCCCTCTTCACTTTTTTTGCTTCATTAGCAAAAAGCACATCAGGAGAATAAAATGCAGTTCATACTCAACAATTGCCATCAACCCAAACCAAACTCTTTTATGGGTTTGGCCACAGGATGAAGACAGGTTACAGAAGGAATGGAGATCTATTCTGGGATCTGGGACACTCCTGTTGAAAGCAGTGCTTAGAGCAGATTTCTCATAGCTGAGAACTGATATATTCAAGCAGAACAGTTTAGAAGCCCACAGGAGGATTAAATAAGTGTCTTTTTTGGTTCTGTTCTCCAATTCCACAAAGGAATTGGTGTTTTCCAAACTCACATTTGTCTTGCATGGGCAAAGCATGTTAAAAATGACTACGAATTGTTTTGAAGATAAGGACTACATATAAGGGCCACAGATAACACTTAAATTAGCAAAATTATTGAGTAGTGCTTGATAATCTTAGTGATCTTAAAGAGTTTGAAACAACTCCAAGTAATGACTCTTTCTGGGCTCCTCTTGAAGCAGGGGACCCTCCACATAGTAATCTGTTGCTATGATAATAGTTCTACAGTGTTTGAATGTTTTCATTATACCTAGCTGGAGATTTATCTGTTTCCTTTCTTTTATCTTTTAAATTTTATTTTTTTAAAACAGATAACAGGCCTGGGTGTGAAAGGGATCCCACAGAATTTTTATGCTGCTTGAACCTTGAAACTAAACAGCAAAGAAGAAATGCTTCCATGTTGTAGTAACTCTCACCGGAAGAAGCCAAATGAACTACACAATTTATTTGTGTAAAGATTTCTAAGCCCACATTTGTGAGTGTGCTTGTTTGGAGTTGAAGATATTTCTTCTTCTGTGGGCCTGTGGCTTGATGCAATAGATTAGAGAGGTAAAGTTAATCTGTGTTACATCTTGATAGCTTTTGTGACTTTCTGTAAACCTCTAAATGCTCAAGTGTAGTTTCGCTGAACTTTCTGATGACCAGCTCTGGATTTTCAAGTCTGTGCAGTTCCCAAAGCAGAATCTGACTCCTCATGTTACAGTGATGCACCAGCAACAATATGGCAGATTTTAATAAACATTTTAAGAGTGGTGTCTTGAACTGGACTGTTCCTCCAGTCTGCTGCAGGATCCCTCTGAGGTTTTGTTTTATTTTGGGGGTGTTTTTTGTTTGTTTTTTGATGATCAGACCTATTTGTAGTATCCAGGTTCCATTTTTACATCCTCATTAGCTGTCTTCCAGGCTGTCCTGTCTTTAGGACACCACATAGGCTGCTGAAAATAAACTACTCAAATATATTTAAAGAACTGCTTACAGATGTTTTTTTTCTGCATTCAGATGTTACCATGAAAACACTGACTGACCACACACAGCCAGTGCACACACAGGCTGTGAACCACCAGGATAGCCTGGAATAGCAAACATGGATGCTTGGTGGAGTTGTCCTTTCAGGGGTGATATTCACACCCACACACACGAACTTCACTTTGCTTTACACATCTCAGTGTGGGCACGGCCTCACTGTCTTGTTCCCTGTCATGGGTTGACACTGGACAAAATGCCAATGCACCCATGACTGTATATTTTACCTAATGAGCTACTGTGAGATGTGGTCAAGAACAGAGCAGAGCAGGCCTAGTACTTGAGAGAGAAAGACAATTTATTAAACTACCTGACAACGGACAATAGAAAAGAAAAAAACCCCCAACCACCCAAAAGCAGAAAAGAAAACCTCCCTGAACACTTCTTCTCCTCCCCCCAATTTCCATTCCATACATGCTCACGCAGTTGACCCCAGCACATTACCCTCATCCACTTGCTTAATCCTTCAACAACCCTGGGTTCCTAATCCAAATCATCATCCCTTAAAAACAAACAATCCTCATTCCATCCAGGACGAGAGGAGTCATTCTTGCACCACAGACCCCCCACAGGAAACACAGGTCCACCATCCC